>VZRO01003957.1:446573-474226 GCA_013397915.1 Daphoenositta chrysoptera | reverse complement strand
CCGGGGGTGGCTGCCGGGAAGCGCCGGTCACCGGCGGCTCCGAGCGGCCGCGGCTGAGCCGGGCTGGAGCGCCCGGAGCCCCTGAGCAGGATGTGAGTCTTTGCTAAGAGCTGACGTCGCCCCATGTCCCAAAAGTTTTAACTAGCTCCTTGCGGCTGAGGGGTTTTTAGGAGAGCGCGGGGAAATAAAGGTTACGTGTGCCTGAGGTTTTTGAAGAGGTAGATTTTGGTTGCCTTTTCTCCTTGTGAAACCGGCCAGACAGGAGCTGCAAATGTGGTGTCTCTATAAAAAGTGAACCAACCAATCTGAGCGAACTTTGGCAGCCCAGAGTATGCACTCCGAGCTGGCTGCTCTCTCTGGTGGCTTTTTGAGGATGGTTTTGGATTTGTTTTGTTAGTCACTTTTTTGTTTTGTTTTGTGTTTTTGTCTCAAATACATGTAGAGAGTGTGTAGAAGGGGGAAGAGATCTGCTTTTGCTTTTTAATTCTGTTAACAATAGCAGTGAGACAGGAAAACGGGCAGCTGTCTCCTAAGCTGGACAGCTTTACATGCCATGCTGCCCTTTCAGCAGTCTGGCAAAGGCAGATAGTCAGGTACGGCTATAGACAAATGTAAAACAAAACGTGTCCTTTGAGATGAGAGCTTCTATAATCTTTTCCTGTACACATATCCTATCTTTTGTCTAATCTGACACCTCTCCTAACGTTTGACTATATCCTTACCCTGTTTTACCTGACCTCTGCTCTGCTGCCTTCTCTCTTATTTAAAGAGACCCTAAGAAAACAGACCAGTTCTGCATTTTCACTTTAGGCTGGACATTGTGGAGTTATAAAATCTAAAGCCTTGGCAAAGGGAAAATTACAATATTGCTTAGGCATCTCACATAACCATGATATCCCAAGCCTTGTTACTCATAGAGATTGACAGTAATATATTAAAGGACTTTGCAAGTCCTTGGATGCTTGGGCTCTGACTGACTTTGTCTTGCTGCCTGTACCCCTTTTTTTAGGAAACGTGGCCACAGTAACTGGGTGAGGGGTTCACCAGAACATCACCAGCTTTCACAGAGGATCTGTGTTGCCCCCCTCCCTGGTGTGCACACAGAGCTGTGAATGTGCAGGGCTGCTACATTGGCCTTTTCTATCAAAAAGCCAATTTCTAATTATGCCTTTCCCTGGTCTTAAAATGAAGAGCCAAACAGGGTTAGAAGGGAAAAAGGTTTTTTCCCGGGGTATTTATGGCAGGCCCCTGAGGTGCAGCCCAGGCAGGGGCAATGCCCCAGAGCACACGGAATGCACACCCACGGGCACTCGGGATCACATCCTGGGCCTCACAAATGAGCACATCCAGCAGAGATTCCCCAGGGAGAGGCTCCAGGGAACCCCCGGCCCAGGAACCTTCCCCTGGCTGGGCCCCGCTCAGGGTACAGGATGTGTTCTGGAGAGGCCCTTGGTGCCTGGGGCTCTCTGACCCCTCACTGCCAGGCTGCCACGGGCTGCGGGCTCCTGGCTTAACTAAATATTAAGTTTAAGAACGTAGGCTAGAAGCACTAGGAATTTAGAAAAAGTATATAAAAGGGGTATAAAAGAAAAGGTAAAAAATCATCATGGCATCACCAAAGTGCAGATAGACTGATGGATAAGGAGTCTGCTTAAGCCCAGGAGCAGCCTGTGTAGAAGCAGTTGAGAGGCTGCTGACACATGTAGGGAAAAGCACCACCAACTGAAGGTGTGACAGTTGAGAACAGTTCCCCCTTCCCTTTCTGTGGGTTGCACTGTTTTCAGAGGATGATTCAGTAACCCTCCCAACGTGTGACTGTGGTGTGGTTCGAAAGCAAAGCTGCTGCTGAGCAGGGTGGGTGAGACTCACTTCCTTTGAAGGTAAAACCACGCTCAGGCTGCTGTTGCTGAGCTTTGGAGCAGGTCAGGGTGAGCCACGGCAGCTTCCTCAGCAAAACTCTCATGTGGCAGGGGCTGTTTGGGAGGTGAAGTGCTGGAGGGAAAGTGTCATATGTGGTATCAGTAGACACCTGAAAGTAAAATTAAATGCTTGTTAACAGCTCATCTTATGGAAATGCCAACAAATGCGCTTAATGGGCCCTATTCACCACCACTCCATCAAATGTGCTCAGCTGTAGGGCTGAATAGCACAGCTGCAAATCCTGCCAGTAACTGTTACTTGACTATGTCATCTGCAGGGGCTTTTTTCCTGTGTGCAGGGGAAAAACATCCCACAGACTCAATACCCGTCTGTTTTTCACCATCAAGTGTTCAATCACTGTGTTCACTCGTTGTGCTGTAGCAGTTTTGGGACATGGCATGCCTGGGTGTCCTGGAGGAGTGCAGTGTTTGTAACCCTGCTGTCTTTGGGGGGCTGGATAGCTGTACATAGTTTGGTCTCTGAAATCTGTCTTGCCAGCTTGATTCACTGGAAGTCTCTGGAGAAGAATTGATGTAACATCTCTGATGAAGTCCAGCCATGGTGGTGAGGAAGACTTTTCCCTGGTCTCCTTTGCAAATTTGTTTGTTTTGCCTTTGCTGTTGACTGACTTGTCACATTCCCCTCTGTGGCATCCTTTTCCTGTGTCGGATGTTAACATAAACCATGATGACTCTTAATGCTGTTGAAATATTTTGAACTCCTTGGCATGAAAAGGATTACTGATCAAAACTACTGAACTTCAGCATGAAAAGGACTACTGACCAAAACTGTGAAAATAAGATAAAGACAATTTTAGAACTGTTTGTAATGAAGAAATTTTAACTTTTGAATTTGAATTTGATCTTGCTGAGAATTTATATGAGGGTAAGACAAAAAATTAGAAAACACAGGGAAAAAGGCTTAAAAAGATTAAACCAATTTTGTAAAAAATGCTGGTTTCCTACCAGCCTTAAACAAATTATCTTTCAGCATTTATTTCTGTAGTGTGTTCACGTGTTGATCTGTGCTTCTTTTTGCTAAGGAGTTGGAAAGGGGAAACTGCAGTAAACTTCAAATCATCCAAGCCTCAGAAGATACATAGAATGGTTCAAAGGTGAAAGGCAGATTTTGGAAAGCTGGAGCCCTTCCCGTTCAGCAGCCACTCTTTAAAGGAAAACTGGACACTTGCCCAGCGCACAGTGGTTTCTTTCTAGTTACCACAGCGTCCTGCTGGGAAATCTTTGCCTCCTATTACTTTAATTGAATTGTTATGGGATGGAGCTGTTAATCAGTTTCCCAGGTTTTTTTTTTCATTCAGATCCATATGATTCTCCATGGCATATGGTCTGTTGCTTTTCGTGTCAAAAGCAAAACAAAAATCATTTTAAAAGAGTGAAACAAACAGTTGCTTAGCTTTCTGTGAAAATACAGCAAGTAAACATGAAGAGTTGACTGTGCCTGTCCTGCTGATAATAGTTTCAGCATCACTCACAATCATCTGTTCTCATATTTATGCCTCCCATTGTCTGTAGCTTTGCTTGTCAGGCCTGGTTTAAGCCCAGTTGGCAAAGTAAGCCCCACATAGCCCCACCACTGAGATGGGGGAGAGAATCAGAAGGGTAAAACTGAGAAAACTCATGGGTTGAGATAAAGTTTAATAGGGAAAGCAAAAGCTGCACACACAAGCAAAGAGAAGCCAGGTGTTCATTCACCACTTCCTCTAGGCAGACAGGGGGATGTGCCTGTCAATGGCTACCAGAAAAACACCCAGAAATTTGATCTTATACATTCCTCTCCACTCTGTTGTTATCTCAAACCCTTCAAGCCCTGTGGTGGGTGCCAGAAAGGACTGTTGTGGTTTAACCCCAGCTGACAACCATGCACACATCTGCTCACTCACCCCCCCTCCAGCGGGATGGGTGAGACAATCAGAAAGGTGAAAGTGAGAAAAGTTGTGGGTTGAGATAAAGACTGTTTATAAGTAAAGCAAAAGCCATGCCTACAAGCAAAGGAAAACAAGTTGTTTTTCACCACTTCCCATGGGCAGGCAGGTGTTGAGCTGCCTCCAGGACATCCATCATGCATAACAATGACTCTTGAGGGCAAACACCATCACTCTGGACTTCCCCCTCTTTGTCTTTCTTCCCCCAGCTTTATATGCTGAGCTTGGTGCCTTACAGTATGGAATATCCCTGTGGGTAGTTGGGGTCAGCAATCCTAGCTGTGTCCCTCCTGACTCCTGCAGCCCCAGCCTTCTGGCTGGCAGGGCTATTACAGCAGCAGAAAAGGCCTGTGCAAGCCCTGCTCAGCAATAACAAAAACATCTCTGTTATCAACGCTGTTTCCAGCCCAAATCCAAAACACCGCCCCATACCAGCTACTGTGAAGAAAATTAACTCTACCCGAGCCAAAACCAGCACACTCAGATAGGGAAACTAGGTTAAATACTTCTGCTATCCAGAGCTTTGTACTGTACTCTGGATAAGCCAGTGCATCAGATAAGGTTTTGCGTTGGTTGGACCTTTACAAGGAAAAACCAACAAGTATTCCCTCAGGTGCTAAGGAGGTAGCCAGTGCAGAGCTGACAGTAGTTGACTTATTTGCTGCAAACCCAACTGGTCTTTTTCTCTAATTGCTTCCTGGCTTTCAAATGTCTTTGTCTGGACTTACACTTCTTGTTATAAAAGTGTGCCCTCAGCTGCAGCCCAGACCTGTTCACCTGGGTACTCTACAAAAAGGAGAAGAGGGTTTTCATGGCAAACCCTTCCTAGGACTTGCCTTTCCGTGAGCTTCTTATACCTCTGCCTGCAGTGTGGCTTTATCTTCACTTATCTTTGCTTCCTTATGCCAAAAGTGAGGACTAAACTGTGTGGACGAGTTGTTCTTTGAGGCATTTTCAACTCTTGGGTTATCCCTGTAGTGCTTTGGGGACTGGGAAGGGAATGGGCCAAGAAGTTAATTGGTGCAGGCTACCTTGTGGTGAGAGAATCCTTCCCCTCTTCTTGTGGTAGATCTGCTAAATGCTTGATGAACTGATGGCAGCTTAAAACACTTCAGCACAGTCAGCTACACATAAAAACGTTGCTGGCACAGCAGGTAAACAGGTTAGAAAAACTACGTGTGTAGGTAGTCCCTCAAAAACCCTGAGCAGGGTTGGGGAGTGGTGATACACCAGATAAAATGCTGTTGTTTTTTCTTATAGGAACCCAGTGCTGAAAAGATAAGAAAGGCTTTAATTACTAACTGTTGGTTCTGAATCCTCATCAACAGACAGATGGCTCCTCAATTAAGCTCTGGGGTTTTTAATGAATGTCAGAAAGGGCACAGCCTCATCAAAGCTGGGAACATCCTTGTGAGCACTTCACCTGGGATAACAGACCTGGAGGAAGAGAGGATCCATTTGTACACTGTGCTGGATCAATATTCATATTGATCATTAAACAAAAAAGAGGAAATGCAGCATTTCCTCACTTAACTATGTGTTGTCAGCTAAGAAGCAGAACACCAGCACTCAAATGAAAGCAGATGTTGCTGCTCTTCAGACTAATAATACCTTGTATTTTTAATAAGGGCTTTATTGTGATGCCAGTTACAATAACTACTGATAACTGCAACTGAACAAAGACAAAAGGACTGAATATTAAGTGATAGACTTTAACAGAAATCATTACATTAGAAAAAAACCCCTATGGTTAGTAGCCAGTTATTTTTGTTTCCTCTTGAGGGTTCATCCCAGAGCAGCTCAGCCCCACACTCCCTCTTTGCCCTCAGTGGAAAGCACCATAGCAGCTGCTGTGAAGAAAATTAACTCCATCTCAAACAGCACCACTGCACCTTTTTACATTAAGGGGCTTTGTCAGGCCACATAATTTACCTTAAAAAGTCTGATTAGCTTTCTGAAGTGTTAGGAGTAATTTTTTTCATAGCTTAATCTGCTTTTCTATACTGTTATTTACAATTTATATTTTTCTCTTTTTCAGTGATTGTAGTTAGCTAGTTTGGGTTTGGTTTAATCAGCATTTGCTTCTTTGCTTTCAATTTCTTTTTTTTTTCCAATAATGAAGGATTTAGGTTGCAGGTGCTACATGGGAGCAGTGGCAGGGAAGGGAAAGGAAACCTGCTCTGGGAGGTACCAAGTTGCAATAACGTTTCTGTTAACTGTACTTGTAAACAGTTTTTTCAAGTATGACAGGATCTAAATACTTAGTGGAGGATTTATCTGTACATTTGTCTGCAATAACTAGGTGCAGTAGAATTGTGAAATGTGAAGTTCAGACTAAATTGCTATTTATGTGCCAAAATATTTGTTCTGACAGTGGGATGTTGCCTTAGTCCTAACAGGGCACCAAAGATGATTTCATTTTGGAAAACAGAACATGGCTAGCTGGCTGCTGGGAAAACCATTCTTCAGCAAAGTTCAATTCTGAGGCAAAATGTCATATAGATTTGTGTATGCTTAGATGTTCAGGGTAGCCCATAAGGCAGATTCCATCCTTTGAGCTGATGGAAATATTTCCTAAACAATAATAGAGTTGGTTAATGTTACACAACTTGGGTGTTGCACTGAATCTTTTTCAATATACCTCTATCCTGAGTGCATTTGTGGTGCAGTAATTGGCGTGTGGACGTGTTTCTTGTGAAGGCTGGTTTTATACCTTTGTGTATTGTTGTGACTTGTGTAGCAAAAGCCTGGAAGAGATTTTCAGGTTTTGGTTTTTTTATGAGCATGAGGTGCTTAATGCCAAATCTTCCTGCTTTCACTCCAGGTTTGCAGGAATGCAGACACACGAGCTGAAATGTGAGCATTAATCTCTGAAGTACTTTCTTCATGGTCAGTAGAACTCTGCCCATGTTTGAAATAGGTTGATCAGCTCAGCTTGTGTGGTACTCAATTTCACTGAATGCTTATACTTTGTATTTCCTTCAAAAAACAGAAAGCTTTTTAACTGATGTGATGTTTTGTGTCTGCTAGGACTGCTCTTAGGGCAGGATGTAATTCTGTCCTGGTATAAGCAGACAAAAGCCAGCACAGCTATGAAAAAGCAGTGCCCACCTTCCTCTTCAGAGCTGGTGGTTTGTTGCCAAGCAGGAGCAGATTGCTGGAGATCTGGATCCCAGATTCTGGACCTTGCTGCCCTTTCAGGCCATGTCCAGGTGCCAGCTCAGGGCAGGCTGCAGTGCTGGGCTAAAGGGAAGGGAGGTTTAGGGCTGTGCTTCTGGCAGTGAGGCTGTGTAATGCCAGCTCGGTGTCTGTGGAACTTCAGCTTTTTGTGCCGTGCATGTTCACTACCAAAAAGGCACAGTTGGCTTTTTCAAGCACCTATCCCTAAAAATGTAAATATACCCTTGGATGCTAAGCCCCAAATACTCTTGGAGTTGACCTTAGGAAGTTGTAGAGAGTTTAAAAACCCAACTGCCTTCCCTCCTCCACTGAAATGACTTACATGATGGCAATGGTATGATAATAATACCCAGCTTTATTTGTCAGGGCATAGGAAATGAGTGAGAGGAAACCTAGCCCTCATCTTGATTTACTCTGTCAGTGACAACTTCAGGCTTCCTTCTCTCTGGGATTTTGCATCACACTAACCAAGCAAGCTGACATGCTTCTTCCTGCTGACCATGGGGTCTTCTGGTGTAAACAAAACATAACTTGGAGAAGCCAGGCAGAGCCCACAAAACTTCTGGTTGCTTCTTTATGATCAGGGCATCTTTATTCTTAATAAGCAAGTGTCTAATTCTGATTAATTTTTTTTTTCCTTACGGGGGTGCCTCTCAAATATACTGCTTGGAAATAAAATCGCCCTCAGTGTCAAGCCTTGCTGCGGAGGGCTTGTGCTCCCAGGAAGATGGGGTAAAGCTCAGAGGTGACCTTATCACTCTCTGCAACTTTCTGAAAGGAGGCTGCAGCCAGGTGGGGGTCGGGCTCTTCTCCCAGGCACCAGCGACAGGACAAGAGGGCAGAGCCTGAAGCTGTGCCAGGGGAGCTTTAGGTTGGACATTAGGAAGAAGTTCTTCACAGAAAGGTGATTGGACACTGGAAGGGGCTGCCCAGGGAGCTGGTGGAGTCACCATCCCTGGAGGTGTTCAAGGACAAACTGGACGGGCGCTCAGTTGGCACGGTGGCGTTTGGTCATAGGTTGGACTGGGTGATCCCAGAGGTCTTTTCCAGCTGAATCTGGGATTCTGTGACACGGCTGTCACATAAGTTGTGCACAGGTTTCGTGCCCTGTGTCCTTGGTTTTTTGATTCACAGCTCAGTCCAGTGTTTCCATCATGGTTCATTCTTCCAATTTGTGTGCGTCACTGAAGTGGTTTTCCCTGCCCCTCTCCCAACACCAAGCAGAAACAAATTACTGTCAATTTTATTTTGAGAGTAATGTTCTTGTTTCTTTCCCCCACAGGATTTAAACTGTCTCGTAAGAAATAGTAAGTAATTTTTTTCTTTTTTGCAGTTTTCTCATCAGATCATGCTTTTTTTTTCTATTTTTTTTCCTTTTCTTTTTTTAACTGGGTTCATACAGCATGTTTTTCCTGCTAGAATCAGACTGTTGTAAAGGGAAACACTGCTATCATGCCTTACTTTGGGAGTTTCCAGTTTGATCCATTATAAGCTCCAGCTAGAAGAGGAATGGAAAGTTATATCTTTTTGGGGACAGTTTTGGGCATGAGTGGCATGAGTAGAACCCAACCCAACTTGTTTAGTTTCTATTTAAAGCTGGGCTCATCAGTTTTTAAAGAAATGGGAATTTTAGGACAAGTTTGCCAGTAAGTGTTTGTTACAAGCCATTATGGTAATAATTCACAAAATGTTAATGTATGAACTAGAATTTAAAAAGGGGCATAGCAGGGTGCAGTACAATTAATGTAAATTATTGGGTGTAAGGGGCCAAGTGTTAGCAATGACATGCATCTGAAAGACCTTAATGTAATTATGGGTAGTGTTCTGAAAAACGTTCTTAAAAACCAGAAAATGCTCTGTAGTTGTCCATTTGGTACCTGGAGGCAACTGGGCAGCACTGCAGAGCTGCTTGGCTTTCCCTTGCAGTCCTCGTTCTAAGCAGGCTCATTCCTGCCTCAGTGCCCAACCCTGTGTCATACTGGCACAAACATTTTTGTAGCCAGTAGTATTTTTTGTAGCATTTTTGTTCGACTCGCCAGATCAGGGAGAGGACTATGCTGAAAAGAACCAGATTTAAAACTTCTTTGGCAGGAGAGGTTTTGGGTGGGATCAGGTTGGATCATATTTCCCACTGGCACACAGCCATTGCATTCCCACTAGAGCACCACCATTAAAATGCTGCCTAATTTGAATATTTGGTTGAAATTCTGCCATATGGCTCTTGTTATGTTTTTCTGCTCTAGGAGAAATCTATTTCTTTTTTTTAAGTGCTTAGTACACTCTTTGCTGAAAGGTACTTTATTCTTGTCAGGTTTTTTATAGATATTTTCTGGTAAAATGAGCATTTGAGGATTGTCTAATTACTCCTAAGCCTAAAACCATACTGTTCCATGAAGGGATAGTGCCCACTTTCCACTGTTCCCATCACAGACCCAGCAAAATAGTCTTCACTTTCTGATGACATTACAGGACCAGTTTTCCCTATCACTGTATTGACAAGCATAGTTTATTTTTCTGCCCAGGGAGCTCATTAATTTAGGCAAGGTATAACAGGCGGTTGTTGGATGCTGAATTCGGATGTATATTCAAATTTGAGGAAAAGCAGTTTGTAGACCCAAGGTAATTAACTACTGGAACAATTTCCCTGGGTATCTGACAGATTTCTTATGATTGGAAGGCTGGAAATTAGTACTAACATAGGTCTGTTTCAGCAGGTCGAAGGAGATACTAAGTAAACTTACTTGACCTGTTCAGCCTGACTGCATTGATTGTGTTAAGTACTAGTGGATTTTGTGGAAAAGAGGAAGTTACTAGAATAAGTTGAGATCATTACAGACAATTTACAGAGTAAATTTTCCATGCTGAAAACTGCCTTTCTGAACTGGAAGCAGTCTGTCACGCAGTTTTCCCCTCAGAGTAACCCTGACCCAAAGAGCAGACCATAATTGCAATTAAGCAGAGCTTCCTCAGCCCCACTCTAAATGTGGTTTTCATTTGCTGGACAGGCACCTGCATGGAGTCGAGCTGGCTGCAGGTTCCTGCATGGACTCCTTCTGCTCCAAGCAGTCTCCACGTTTCTTCGGACGTTTTCCGTCAGGAGGATGGAAACCTGCTCCCTGTGCTTCAGATAGAGTGGAAAGTGGCCACGGATGGTAAGTGGTGGTTGTTTAATTTCAGCGTGGAGCAGAGGAAATAGGTGTGCTCTAGTAAGGATAGCGAGGAGAATTACGACTTCAAGCCTTTGGCTGCTCTAGTCATGAAAGCAGATCTTTGACATTTGAGAGGTTGCCTGCTTAATTTGTTTGTTTCGCAGGTGTAATCACATCTTTGTGTGCCTTGATAAAGGAATAATTGTCTCATTGTTGGAGCCTAAATGACTACCAATAAGTCAAGTTTTCTTACTCTCCAAATATCTTGGATTTTTTATCTGTAAATGATGCTTCCCTTGCATACTCATGTCCAAAGTTTTGCACTGCTTTAAGACAGAATGAAACACATTCACTTCTTCCTTCTGCAGGGCCTGGGGGCTGTAGAGTTATGATCTCTAGCTCTGGTAGTGTAGAAGCAGGTGTGACTCAGGTAACCCAGTCATTTCACTCAGCTGTGCTTGTAAACTCTCTCTCACTGGGACCGTGTGTACCAAAATAGAGACATGTTTGTTTTGGCACCCAAACTGCACCAAGCAGCTTTGAGAGGCAGAGCTAAACACGACCTGCATCCCTGGAACTGCCAGGGTGTGTGGAGAATGCTGTTGCCTTCTCCTTTGCTCCTTCATTTGCACAGATGCAGTTTTGCCATGCAGGACAACCTTTAGGCTGAGAGTGCTGTTAGTGAACCCTGCATGCTCACTTTTCCATGGCCGGTTTTCTTTGTGTTGGGATCCTCAGCACCTCAAAGGAGTAAGACTGTGGCCAGACTAGGCACAGTGGTGCTCTGTGTGGGGGCTGCAGCCTCTCTGTGTGCAGAGGAGAGGAAAAGGTGAACGTGTCCCTCTGTCCCTGTGCCTGCAGCCAGCATCCGCTGTCTGGAAGGGGCAGAGCTCGCCGTGATGCAAGTGAGCAGCAATCAGCAGATCTGTGCCCAGTTTGACTTCCAGAACAATTTGCCTCTTCAGGTCCGTCCGGATGGAGGCCGGGTGAGTGCTAAAGGCTCCAAATTACATTTTCTAGTCCCTGGATTTGTTTCTGCTTTCACTGCCTTATGGCGAGGTTATTGATTAAAAAGTACAGACCTAAACACGAGCCATGATGATTTTTTGCCTATTCTTTTATATACCTTTTATATACCCTTTTATATAGCTCTTACATATCCTCACTGCTTTTAGCCCACATACTTGTAATTCCTTAAGTTTGATAATTTAGCATAGTCCCAATATTCCGTTAAACCAGACCAAACATCCTGGAAGCCTCGCAGTTGAAGGCCAGAAAGCCCAAGAAACCAAGATCTTCTCTAGAACACATCCTGTAAACTGAGATAGGCCCATCCAGGTAGAATTCCTCGGGATGGGGAGGTATCACAAGTCTCTCATTGGGGAGTCTTGATTAGCATTGGATATGCTAATTTGCGAGGTCTATAAATTGTATACTCAATCTATTGTGTGGGTGCATTTTGATGTATTCCACCTGGATGAAGTGCTGCACCTTTAAGGATCCTTAAATAAATACCAAGGTAAAACCCCCTTTTCCCTTAACTGTGTTTGGCTCTTAATTTTAAGACCAAGGAAAGGCAACACTTAGAGTTAAAACAGTCAAGGTATTGGACTTGAGATCTGCTGTCATTTCCCATTTCTCTTCCCATCCTTCAGGTTTTTAGAATTGTTGCTCTTAGTGCCTAGCACGTGTCATCACTCTGGGTGTTGCTTAAAGCAAGTAATTGTAGGGGTTTTTGTATTCTGCTTGAGAGCATGATATTTTATAGCTTTTTTACTCTACTCTCCCTTTTGCTTCCACTTCTTTCTTGTACTCTCTTGTTGTGGAGGAAAGCACCAACCTTGGGGGTGGTCCTTCAGATTACACTCCTTTTAGGAAACTCATCAGAAAAGTGCTGAGCATCCACAACAGTAAGGAATATAAACAATAAGGAGTTCCTTCCTTACCACACAGAATTTGGCCATAGTTAGCTTACCACTTACCACTGGCCTAGGAGCCAGTGCCTCTCCCAGAATTTGCACAGCATTGCTGATGCAGAAACCAGTATAGACTTAAGAAAATACGTGTGGAATGGCCAGTTAGAGAACTACATGTGTATAAATGCAATCTAAATGCTTAGCACTTGCACAGTGCTGCAAAATTCATACTAGTCTGAAATTTCCATCTTGAAACTGCATATTCTATTCTAATCTCCTTTCAGTTCAGGATGTAGTTTGGTGGAAACTCCACACAGTGGTTTGGCATAAAACTGTTGCATCAGCTCAAACATCCCAAGAAAAAACTAATTCCAAGCAGAAGAATTGAGACAGACAAAGGGATGGGTATATTTAATACAGTTGAGTTCTAATTTTTTATAGTCAAGCTTCAGTAAAAGGGTTGTGTGGGATAAGGGAACACAGTGGAACAGGGCCAGGTCAGCTGTTAATTTCAGTGCCTTTAAAGAACAACATTGTCCTTTAAAGTCCTTGTGGATGTGTTTTGTTTTCAGTGGAATTTCACTTTTGACCGTTTTGAAGTGGAACCTGGCCAGACTTACCAAGTGACTGTGTATCACCTGCCCAAGCTGGGGGTGAATGGAGACTACAACTGCAAGTCCATGTCTGTCACCATGCCTGGTAAGAGGTGATTTAGTTCACTGAGGCCTTGAGTTTAGGAATGTGGTGGTTTGTGGACCTGTGAATTGGATGTTTTTTCCACTCCAGATCCATGAACTGTAAGGAAGTTTGGCAATAGAGTGGCAGCATTATAATAACCTGAATAATTTATTATTTAAATAATAATTTCTGAATATTGCTGTTCAGAAAACCCACAGTGCCAGCCTTATCTCCAGTACCCTTGTGGTATATATCCAAAATGTGTTGTATTGTTTCTGCTACAAATCTCTGTCCTTATTTCTGGGATCCTGTGTCCAGAAGTTTGTCAGATCTCTGCTTGGAATAGGGTGTGTGTGGATGGACTATTCTGTGAAGGACAGACCCTTTGATTCCAGTTGACTGCAGTTTCTGAATAGAAGGTACTGCTAGAAGAAATCTGTATATGCTTTCTAGAAAGCTGGACAAAGCTTGGACTTGGACCTCTGATATCTGAGAAATTCTATTTGTAGCTGGTGAAGAGTTCTGCTACAGCTGTGGCTAAAGAGAAATTCACAGTTAATAATTCATGGGGAGTGGTATAGGTGCCCCTCTGAGGGGCTGACTGCAGGTGAGTTGCATCTCCTGGGTTTTGTTGCTGAAGTGTTCATCAGCTGAGCAGGCACAAACATATTTCACCTGTGTGAATGGGGCTGTAGAGTAATCTTTCATGCTCTCTGCAGATCATCACTGCTGCTTTTACTTAATTTAGAATCTTTCAGTTGCCCCTCTGCTTGTGGCAGGTGGAAGCAAGGGCCAGAATTTCCGAATCAGAAGTTGTGAAGTTCAGTTTCAAAGGCACAGTTAGGCATAATTTGCCAAGAAACTTGGTAGTACTGAGTGCCTGACCCTTTCTTATGCATGTGAAAATTTTCCTATTGCTAAAAGAGTTTTTATTGTTTTCCCCAAGTTTGTTGAGCGTCTGCAATGTCCTCTGGCTGCACTGACTACTTCATAAATATTTTGTGCTTAATACAGAGCTTGAAAAGTGGTTCTTAACTTTTTTCTTAACTTGCTTATAGTTGTCAATCTGACTTTGTAGTTATAAAATGGCAAAGTGTGGAGCTTGTCAGTCAGTGTGAGCTGGAAAAGGAGAGGGAGCACTTCATTTTGAGCCCTCTTATCCTTTTTTATGCCTGTTCACACTTAGAACTTCCTGGCTTTTATCCTCTACTATTCTTCAGAAACCTAATGCATGGTGTCAAGCTCAGGAGTTGCAGGGGGCTTTGCTGATTAGAGCTTACATGTTAATTACAGAGACACTGTAAATTCGTAAACTTTGTAAAGTTTAAATTGATTACTTTGAAAGCTGGAAATTTGAGACAGGCAATGTTTTATCTCAACTGTCTAAGCAAGGAGTTGTTCCTTTTCCTTTGTCCAAACCCTGGAGGAGAGGCATAATTTAAGGCTGAGAGTTGCAAATCCCACATTCCTAACTGTTGAATATGTAACTCTGGATCTGACTCTGAAGGAAGTCCCAAAGTGCAAGGCCAATCTGCTAAATAAAGCAAATTAGAAATGTGGATAGAATGTTTTGGGATTAAGAAAGATTCCAGCCTCCTAATTTTCCTGTGTCAGCATGCCTTTGGAGGAATCTATTGCTGAGGTGTGATTACAAGGTGTGGGGACGAAGATGAAGGTTTAATTCCACTATTGTGACCCTTCCTGCACCAGTGTTACATTATCAAGGGTTCTCAGATACTGCTGTACTGTTAAGTGTGGTGTGTTTTTAGTCTCATTCATTTTCTCTGTTCTGAGAAGAAAAAGGAAAAGAACAACAAACACTCCATGACATCACTGAAGGGACTGGTTTATATGCTGGGAACCAATACTGTTCTTCTACACAATTTTGCCACTGCTTTGGAACAAAGGAGTCTACTCATTTAGGAGAGCTTGGTTAGATGTCTGGCTTCTGTAAGAAAATGTGTTTTTTTCCTAAATGTTTCTGACTAGCTACTGATGGTCTTTCTTGCAGACTGCAGAGATTCTCTGATGAGAAGAACCATCCCATGTATAAAGACAGGTAAAACATTTTGAGTCACGTAGACACAGGCACTCTGTTGGAATATTTGACAGCTGAGAAACTCAGGAATATCTGCCCTACTTCCAGGCAGCTTGTGGGAACCCAGGATCCAGGGTAGAAGTCTAGATGATACAACTCTGCTGGTGAGCTTCAACCCATGGATGGAGCCAGCCCAATACCAAATTCATGTGACCAGTTACCTGAATGAGAAGAAGTGCAAAATGATCACACAGGATTTCACTGAGGTAATTAATTGCCTTCCCGAGTCATACCTTCTCTGGGGATTTAGGCAAACACCCTAAATGCTTGCTAAACCAGGACATTTGAGCAACAATTGTCAAGGAATCTTTTTTATAGATTTTTAGTTGTCTTTGGAAAGAGGAATTTGGTGTATAAAAGATCAAAAAAGAGGTTTTATAATGCCTGAAGCAGCCTATAAATGTCTGCAAAGTCAAATTTGATATCTTACTATCTGGGTTTTATTACCTTTTTCAAGCCAGTGCCTAGGGAGCTAAGACTAAGTAAATTAACCAAAGCTGAGGTGCAGTTTCAATTAATCATTGAAGTACTTTATCAAATATGACCACAGGAAGGTGTTAATTAAATTTTTTAGATAAAGAATGAGTGATCTAATAACAGATGCTTCATTCAAGCTGAGAATCAGTTTCTGTAGGTCTTGCAGTCTGTGTTGCTGAAAAGCTCCAAGTGTCCAGACTGTCTTCCAATATAACAAATGTTTTCCTTCAGGCATCTGAGGGAGGAGAAATGCTGAATATTTGGAACCATGCTCCACCATTCCTTGGGCGAGAGCAGATATGTTGGCATTCAGTTTGTTTAATCTTTCTGTTCCTTAACACTTAAAACACCCTTAGTACTGCATGCACTGATATGTTTAAGCCATTGCTGACACAGATGGGACACCTGTGTGAGTATTTCTCTGATAGAGGGGAATGCACCTCATTTTGGAGTTTGTATCTGCTCATCACTGTGAAGAGTTAGATTATCATGGTATTGATTGTGTACAGCAGGCAGCAAGGGCAACTTACTTGCCTGTTCTAGTGTCAGAAGCAGCAGTGCTGACAGCTGCTTTTAATTAAACAATGAAGCTTGTTAATGTTTACCCATGACACAGCTGAAAACATTCACATTGTTAAGAACCTGTAAGTTTAACTCCTTTGCTGTACATCCCTAATTGTGTCCTGTTACCTGTGCAGTCTTAGCCTGCTGTTTTAATTGTATTACCATGTCTGTCACACAGGACACCTGTAGGGATGGTGGCCAGATCCTTTACCCACTTTGTTCTCTGTGGGCATCTTGTTCAAAGGAAAAAAAACAGCAGCTTCTCCTTCTTTGGACCACTCTGTGTTGTCATGTCAACTTCTTTTTTTCCTCTTTCATTCAGTTTTCTTCCTTCCCTTATAACTTGCATCTGATTTCTGCAGGATGGACTACAACAGCGAGTGAATGTCACCATCAAAATAGAGGATAACATAAAAGCTTGCTGCAGCTACAAAATACAGGTAGGATCACACTGTTGTCCCTGTGTTCTTCCTTCACAAACAAGGCAGTGAGCAAGCACCTGAGGAATGTTAGGAGTTTTTTCACTGTGTTTTGTTCTGAAATTGGCTAATCTGCAATTACCTGCATCAGGGAAATATTATGGCTTTTATATAGGTATTCTCTCTAGTCAGTGGCTTTTTCTTAGTATAGGGCTGCCAAGTCAGAGATTATGGCAGTGAGAATGGCAAATGTGCAACCTCAGGAGCTCACAGCCTTCATGTGTAGTGTAAGAATTCTTGATTAATCTTGTTTTCTGAAGGGAAATGGGAATCTATGTGCTATAATACAAGGAATGTTGAGGCAGGGAGAAAGTAAATCGGGGAACAACATTTCTTTTAAGAATAACTTCTGTTTTCTGAATTCATTTCATCTGCAGATTCAGCCATTCTTTGTGAACTGTGGCACAGACTGTCTGAGACACTCTGCTTTCATCCCATGTGATCCAGTTCCAAGTGAGAACCACTTTTCTGTAAATTAGATTCCATTGTCTTACAGATGAGGACTGAAGTTTTAACATAACTCTTGTCTTTTGCAGGTACAGAACCATCAGGTAAGAAGTCCTTCCAGTACCCTGGAACTCTTTTTGCTGCTCTTTTCCTGTCGTGTGGAGTAAGAAATGATCCTTCCTGGGAATAACCAGGGCAGGAAATGTCCCTGTTGAAAATTTTATATTATTTGAGAACAGTGAAGTGGACAGCCCATAGATGGTGGTATATGAACTGTAACAACCATATTGGGAACCCACCAAAGCTCCCACTGAAACCTCAGAGGATGTGAAGATGAGCAAATGGCAACCACTTGGTAACAAAACACCAAACCAATGAAGAGAAGGAGACCCCAGACCCTAATAATGCTCTTGGTCTGCACTGTCACATGAAGGATGGGGGCTTTAGGTCATAAGGGTTTAATTGCCCAGGGATTTCTTTGTTCAGGGTCCCTCTTTTGAGGCACCAAGCTCAACCAGCCAGGTATCATAATCAATATGTGCCAATAAATCTGCCTGATGGAGATGAGAGCTCAGTGTCTAAATTTTCTTTAACAGTCCCCTTGTAACACTGAGTTCAGAATTAATTGTGCTAAGAATGACTTCACCATGATTTAATGAGGCAAGTATTTGTATGCAGTGTGAACCTTAAAGAGCAATTTTTTTAGAGACACTTCACTTGCATAGAATTCTTTGAGAAGCAGTTTTGACAAGAAGAGTCTTAATATAAAATACTTTCTGTCACTTTGCTCAGTGTTAAAAAATTTGCATAATATAAAGCAGCTTTTGGAGAGAATAGCTTGCATATATTCATTTTTATGAATGTCAAGATAACTTGTGCATAATGATTTGACATCTTTTTTTTTGGCTGCAACACCTGTAAGGATCTGCTTTGCTCCAGATTTAAAAAAAAAAAAAAAAAAACAACACAACAACACCTGTAAACTGAAATTTATGACCCAAAATGGTGATTTTTTAATTTTTTTTTTTAAGATAGATTACATGAACAGGCAGGACATGGGCGGGCATGCCTGTCAAAGCTGGGTAAACATTGCTATTTAGAGGAAGGTTCTTGATCTGTGTTTTCAGTGTGCTGCACATACGGTTCTTTGTGTGGAGCAAGTTTGTGGTGTACAGCAGCACCATGAAAGCAGGAATTGGTTTGGAGAAGTGACTGTATATTCCAGGGGGGAAGTACTGATCTACCCAGCAGAACCAGGGTCCTCCTCCCTTGGCCTCTGCTGCTGGAGAACCTTCTGCTCCCTGGAGGAGCTCTGTTTGTGAGGCAGTGTCTGAGGGCTGTCTCTGTTTTGCAGATGATATGATGATCTGGCTCTACTGGTGCATCACTGGCATCTGTGTCTTCCTGGTGGGGTCAGTCATAACAGCTGTGCTGTGCATGACCAAAAATCGAGCAGGTAAGACTCATACCAGCCAGGAAGGGAAAATCCCATGCTAAAGCATATTTTTTCCTCCTTCTGTACCTATTCCTATTGCTGTTTGGTTCCTTGCTGTTCTGATGCCTTGCCACTGAGATAATGCCTGTGAAAACACCTTCTCTTTTACAGTATAGGACCTGCAATGTCCTAATGCCATCCACTAGATCAGTAAAACCTTACACAGGTTATCCTGTCTGATACTCCATGTGCACAGCACTTCAGAGCTTGTGAGGGGAAAGAGGAATTTGGTAGTTCAGCCCTTTGCTTCCTGCAGGTTGCTGCAGATATCTTTGCAGTTATTTTTCCCCTGCATTGCATAAGAGTGTTGCAGAACAGAAGCTTCCTGTTTGTCCACACCGTAGTCTTCCCCCTGATCCCCAAAGTCTCTGCAAAATTAATTTTATACTATATTTAGATTAGATAAGGTTTTTCAATTGAAGTGGAAGGAAAAAAAAATACAGGACATAGAGATTGAGATCAAGCAAGTTGGAAAATTGGGTACTTAAGGGCTAATTGCTGGTCTTCTGTGCTGCAGCCAGGAGGCAATTATCACAGGGAAGCTGTGTAACTCACTGCTTGTTTTGCTTTCTTTTTACGTGAGAGGAAGACCTGGTAATCTTTTGGAAAATTTCTTAACATCAAACTTGTCTGTAAGATGTAGGTAGGGACATTTTAGCCACCTCTTCAGAGAAGTTTCTTAAGAAAAAGACCTATTTTTGAAAGCCCCTTCTCCTTAAAGAGAGGTGGCAGAACAGTTGGGGGTTCTGTACTTGAGACTGCCTGGATTTGGGGGAGATGGTGAAAGTTCATTTTGAGTGCATTCTGTCACCTCTCAAAGGAAAAATATCTTTATCTCCCTACACAGCTAAAGATTATTTTTTTTAACCTAATCTGTGGAAGGTGGTGTGATTTGAAGCATTTAATCTTACTTCATGTTTTCAGAACTGACAGTGACTTTCTCTCTTCCAGGACGCCGGCGAGGGAAATGCAGCCACAGCGATTTGCAAGCTGGTAAGATGTCACCTGTGTTTCAGCAAGCACCTGTCATGCATTCTGCAGCTCTCACACAGTTGCCTAGGAGGGGCTTTTGTAGGCTTTAACTACTCTATAGATGCTTCTTGAAACCAAAAGATAGCCTTAGGACCTTCCTGTTCAGCTAAAAGAAGCTTTGTATGTGGAATTTGAAATGGTGTATTTGTCAGATGGGAGGGAATTGGTTTGGAACGTGGTGAGACATTTGACCCAGCTGGGGCTGTACTGGTAGAAGAAGCTTTGCTAATCATCTAGGCCACAGCAGTAGGAGATTGGTTTGGGGTGGTGCATTCAGCTCTCCACCAGAGAATACAGCAGTATTTACAAACCTCTTGAAGCTGCTGTGTTGTTTTTGTGAGTCGGTGAATCATCTGGGCATTATTATAAATCACAGCTTCACTGTGTCTGTACTTTCCTATTAAATTTACACAATGAGATGTTGTCCACATACGTTGCCAAAACAGCATTAAAACTTAAAAGTTTTATTACTCCCCTCCTATGCTGATTAGTGCTGACTCACACCACTACAATTTGGGGAATGAGGCTGTAATGAATATTTTTCTGTCCTCCATCAGCACCATACACCGAGCTCTCCCTGCCGCCCTTGAAGGCCCGGAAGGTTTGGATTGTGTACTCTGCGGATCACCTGCTGTACGTGGACGTGGTGCTGAAGTTTGCAGAGTTCCTGATGACAGTCTGTGGCACTGCTGTGGCCTTGGATCTGCTGGAGGACCAGCACATCTCGGAGCTGGGGCCGCTGCCCTGGCTCACGCGGCAGAAGAAGGAGATGGAAGAGCTGGCTTCAAAGATCATCATCCTGTGCTCTCGGGGCACCCAGGCCAAGTGGCAGGCCATGCTCGGGAGTGAGCCTGTGTGTCTCAAGCAGGATCAGCAGAAGCCAGTGGGAGACCTGTTCACCCCAGCCCTGAATCTGATCCTGCCGGATTTCAAGAAGCCAGCCTGTTTTGGAATGTACATAGTCTGCTACTTCGAGGGAATAAGTAGTGAGAGAGATATACCTGACCTGTTCAATGTCACATCCAGGTACCAACTGATGGACAAGTTTGAGGATATTTATTTTAGGATTCAGGATTTGGAGAAGTTTGAACCTGGGCGGATCCATCGAATCCAGGAAATCACAGCTGAAAATTACATCGATACCCCCAGTGGGAGAAAGTTGAAAGAGGCCATAGAGAAGTTCAAGAACTGGCAGACTGAGCACCCAGACTGGTTTGAGAGTGAAACCATCTGCTTGGATAGTGATGAAGAGTTGCATTCCCTCACCAGAGAGAGCCAGGTGGATTCACTGCTGAGTGAGCCAGGAGGAATTGTGAAACACCAGCTGCACCTCCGTGAGCCTGAGCCCAGCTGCTGCTACGTTGTCAACCTCCACATGCATGAAGGTGAAAGTACAGGCTGTAAACTGCAGCCTCAGCTTAATCCATGTGGGGATCCAAATTCCCAGACTGTGGTCCTTCCTGTGGATGTTCCTCGAGTTCAGGTGGTGGAGCCAGTCTCTTCCATGGAAGACAGAAATATACTCAGTCATCACGTGCTGAGCAATGAGGACTGCATGGAAGGAGTTCCTCTTCTGGAGACAAGCTTTCCAATGAGGAATAATGTCATCCTCCACCACGACTCTGAGGTTTCAGCAGGAGCTGACCAGAGTCCTGCAAACCTCTCAGATGACCTGAGTGACCATCTGAGTGGACTCATGTACCCTCTTTATCAACAGAGTGTCATTCCTTCAGAGCCATATCTCTGCCAGGGGGAGGCTGACAAGCAGCACCAGCTGCTCTTTGATGACCAATGCAATGACCAGAGACAGTCAGTGCAGTCAGACCAGGGCTACATCTCCAGATGCTCCCCTCTGCCTCCTGAAGACCTTCTAGAGGAGGAGGAGGAAGAGGAGGAGGAGGATCAGGAAGAGGTGGGCTTCCACGAGCTCTCTCCAGAGGTCTTGAACAGTCTAAAGAGCCTCCAGAAGCAGCTGTTTTTCCAGGACATTCAGAGGAGCTGTAGCTGGAACTACCCAGCAGAGGTGATGGACATTGACCAGTCTTTGGAGGACTCTTAGGCTCTGCCTGCGACCTGCTCTCTTTGAAATACAGGGGTGGAAGGTGGCCCCATGCAGAGCAGTACTGAGACTGCATTTCCAACACCATCCTTGTCCTTGTATTGTAAATGACTTAGTGGTGGGATCTTCCTGTGCACTGCTGGGATGCAGCACTGCCCAGCAGGGGTGGAATGTTGCTTCCAGTCTCTGTGGAGAGAAGCCACGAATATTGGCCACCCCTATGGAAGAGCAGGCAGTGGTTCTGTTCTTTGGGGAAGGGCATTACACTGAATTCTCACTGATGGATGGCAGAAAAATTACTGTGGCTCATCTGCTCGTGCCTTCAAAATGCCCTCCAGCTGTGCTGATTCTATTGCACTGGATAAAAGTCGCAGGCAGGGTTTAGAAAATGGGTTTAGGTAACATGGTAACATTTGCATTGCCATTTTAGTGCACATTTTATACGTTTTGTTGTAAATACTGCATTAAAGATGTGTGCCTTAAATTTCAGCTAGGTTAGGGCTGTCTCTACCTGGTTGATACATGTGCCTGGAGATTTTTTTTTCCCTCACTCATCATTCATTTGCAGCTGCATTTCCATGGTCATTCAGACATCAAGTGGAGTAACTGAGAATAAGTGTGATAAACGTTTAAATTGAGAGTCTCCATAACTCTCCCTGCCTCCCTACTGGGAGGAGTGTGCTTGAAAACCAGCAACAGCAGGGAGGGGGAAGAGGAGACCCAAAAATGGAATTAGGGTTTGTTACAGAGTTTTAAGAAATGTGGGGCTGAGTACAGAATCAGGGGAGTCTGGTGTATTCTGTGACACACTGCTGCAGTGCTGTTTGCTTTTGGATATCTTAGCACCAGGAAGATGAGAGCTGAAGTTATAGATAGTGACACACAAGGAAATGAAGGACTATTTTGGAGGAGAAAAAAAGTGTAGCCTCAGCAGATGCTGTTTTAGAGTGGAAATCATGTCTGAGTTAGGGGAGGCTGAGCGAGAACGACTGTGAGATGTACTTGTGTGGGCTTCAGCTCAAGCACAGGTTAACCACAGTGAAATACTGAGTAGACAACGGGGTTCATCTTCCAGGAGCAGTGGTGGTAACTCTGTCAGTTCCAGTAGTTTTTTTTTTAATTAGGCTGGATGCACTAAAAAAAGTTGTTCCCTGCAAGTGATGGTAGGCTGGCCCTTGTAGCTCTGACTGGGTGCCAGACTGGTTGAGGCTGGCTGTACCCTGTCCCTTGTCACTGTTTCTGCAGCCCACTGGGTAACAACCTGTGAGATGTAAATATATCCAGGCCTTTCCTCTCTGTTGTCTTCCCGTCCATCTAAGTTTACTTGTCAGAAAATTTTACAATTATTTTATCTCAGCTTTTTTTAAAAATCTACTGTCTCAGAAAATAATTTGTTCTTTTGACTTGCAATTTATTTTGTATTGTGTCTATTTTATAATTTTGTCTCTAACCTGTGGGGATTTTTTTCCTTAAATTAAAAACCAAGAATACTTTTTGGATATATTTACTTCAACCTTTCTGTGTCCTCAATTCTGCCTAACTCCTTATGTTGAGTTATGTAAAGTTCTTAGTATTTGTTACAGAAATCTGAGGCAAAACTGAACCAGAAGTGAACTGGCTCACAAATGTCAAAATATTCCTGCAAAGCACAGTATGGAGAGACCTGGACAGAGCTGAGGGCCTGCAGCCATGGGTAGTGCACCTTCCTTCAAAACAGATGGTAAAGGAATTGCTTGTAATTTCCATGCAGGACTCTTAGGACAGCTTGATAGCAAAGGGACAGTCCCTGCAGACATCCAGACTAAGGCTGGGAGCCTTCCTGATCCAACAGGAATCCAATCTAACCCAACAGGAGCTAAGCAAGAGGCAGCTGTGATCTCAGTGCTTCTCCAGTGAGAACCCATTTCCCAGATTATGTCAGTAATTGCCATCTTGATGATCCCACTTCTAAAAGTTTCTTTTATCTTACAGCAATTAACATGTAAATCTGATTTTTTTTCCCATGAGTCTTTTTCAAGTGGTATAAATTCCTATAAATCACTTAAATAGGAAGCTCAGAAGTGTCATCTGAATTTCCTTGCCTTAGTCATTCCCTTCTCAAATAACTCCCTTGGTGTTACAGCTCTTAGAATTTGCTTTCACTTACAAAAAGTTTGTTTCAGGGGAAGATCCAGACACTCTTAGCAATCCAATATGAGGAAAACAAGCAACTTTAATGCATCTCTTGGTCCCTATTCAATACAAAATTGAGTAGCCCAGCAAGACTCAAAGGAGGAAAAAAAAAAAAAAAGAGCAAAATCAGTCACAAGTTTCTAATTTTATTTTAACAATCTTGCTTTTAAAAAATACAAGTTCTGATTAATGCCAGGGGGATGCCAAGTGTCCACCAGCCACAGGCCTTATCTCTCACTTCAGTTTCCCCTCCTGGGAGTAGTCATCTCTTTTGTCAGGATAGCAAACAAAGAGCAGTAAAATGCTAAATAACTGAGTTTTGTTACGAGGCTCCTAACAGAATCCCAAGGGACCTGTGTCTTAGTATGGCACAATTTCGTTCAGCAAAGTGTTACTGAGCTGGAGCAGCAGCTCAGTGTTGGCAGAAGGTTCAGGAGTTGTGCAAGGTGCATCGGGAGAGGTATTGTTTGCACTTTCATGGTACCACCCTCTCTGCTGCAAACAGAAAGGTTTAAATGCAAGCAAGAGCTCAATTACCAAAGAGGAGGGAATGCAAAAGGAGGAGCATGTTTATAAACAAGACCTTGAAGATCTTTGAATGCTTTTTCAAAGTAAGTCATTGCAGGAGCAGCAGAGCTGCCCTTCTAATTGCAAGGGGGTTTCTATATAGCCAACTACGAGAGCTGTAGGCTCTCCAAACAGCACATTTCCTAACAACCTAGAAACCATGGCACCACAAAGAACAGCTTTTTCTACAAAGGAATTCTACGCAACAGAAGTGTCATTTTTGCAGGGTCATCTGTCCCAGGCAACCTTTTCATCCACGGACAAATCTGAACTGTGAGTTCACCACTAATGGGTTAAATATGCCGTGGCCAGATAAATTCCAAATATGCCATTTTTCTCAATAACATTCTAACTGGAAAAAGGCACTCACTGTTGAAACAGCAACTTTGTTACGGGCTATGAAGGGGTACTGAAGTAAGACTTGTTAATAATTCTGCTGTGATTCTTTTGATGTCTCAACTATGCTCACGCTTCAGTGTATTAGGGGTTAGCACTTTGGTGCTATTGGGAACTTGGCCATAGGAGCAGCAAAACATAGTTGGTGATGAAAAGCTTTTTATTTCCTTCAGCTTGTTTATGGCAAAATTGGTTGGTTGGGGATTTTTTTTTTCAGCTGTTTGACTGAAGAATGGAGCAGTCCTAGGTGCAGGTATCACCTTATTCTCTCTTGAATAATACTTTCTGAGCTTCTACTATCTATTTAATGCTGAAAAAGGAAGGTGCAAGGAAGCAAATATCTGTACAAGCATAATATACCTGTAATTACACCTTCTTTGGCCAGGAACTTAGCATCCCCTCGACACATTTCACATCACATAGGAAAAGTTCACAGTACCAAGTTTTACAATCACTGTCACTCACAGCACCAAGATTGTCCAGACAAGAAGAAGTTACCGAAGAGAAAGGCCACTGGCCAAAATTCACACAACTGCCCATGTAAGGGCTCAGGTTAAAAATAAAGCACTGGTGGGAAAGTTAAGCCTAGCTTTTGCCAACTCTCCGTTTGGCGTGAGGAGAGCAGCAAGTCACCCATCCTAGCTGCACTTCTGAACAGAACAGCACTATTGACCCATCTTTTCTAGGGGCTTTTCTAGCCCCTCAAAACCCATCAGCCACCGAGAGCTGGGGGAGAAGAGCCCCATGGCAGCCCCACTTCTGCCTCTGGGGGCTGGAAGTTACCAGACTGTAAACATTTTGTTGAAGCAGTCCACTGGAGCAGGCAGTTGATCCCACTCTGTGAAAAGGAAGGTGGGACAGAGGCTCTGAAGCCCAAGCCCTGAAGGAAAGAATGAATGTGTGTGCAGAAGAGGTCTGGGCTGTGCCTGCAGTCCTGCTGTGGGCTCTGGGTAGCAGCTGGTTGTGCTTTATTTCCCCCTCCCATCAGGACAGCTTGAAAAAAATAACTTGCGACAGGAAACTGCCGTTTTTTAACAATTATTGCAGCCTTGCCCAGATAACAAAATATAAGCCTGGGAGGGGCAAAGTCCTTCCTCCGAATGTGGCCTGTGTGCTCCTGCTTCCACGGGGCTGGTTTCAGGAGCAGCCAGGCAGAAGAGCAGGCCTTAACCCCACCCAACATTCATGGAGCTTAAAACCAAAGAAAACTGTGTTCCTATGAGAGGTTAATAACAATTTTTCCCCACCTACCCTAAACCACATGCACACAGAGGACAGGATGCTGATACGTGGGCTTTCACCAAAGCTCGAGAGCCCCTCTGCCTCGAGGCAGCACTTTGTTTTCCGTGCTGAAAAGTGAGGTTCACTGAGCATGGAGCCCACCCCGAGCAGAGCCAGCGTCCTCTGCTCTGCTCTTTGAGAGGGGGCACTTTGCAGGCTTAGCCCCATCTCTGCTCTCTCAAGCAGGCATGGAAGGGGGCCGGAGGAAATTTTCCAGCCTTGCTGGCTATGTAAAGGAAGACCCTACGCTCCATGTAAAAGAAAACCAACGCTGATCCCGTAAACATGCATATTCACAGAGAAATGAGAGCCCCAGCACCTGGGGATGCCAGCAGTAGGCTGCTGTAAACCCTGTTCTCACCAGAAATAAATGTCTTGGTGGTTATGGAATGGGGCCTAAGCCCTGGTTCATGTCCATGCTGGATTGGTTTCTTTAGCATGTGAAGTCAATGTTAGATGCAAAAGGTTGAAGCACAGAGGTAGACATTTTGGCTAGGAGAAGGTGGCTCATGGGCTTGAAGTGACCAAGTGGCCAGCGTGCTTCCAGAGGTTCCTTAGCTGGCACACAAAGACCTGGGAAACAGAGGCAGCAGCTTTGCAAGACCCGGGGAAACCAAAGCGTGCTCCCTTCTGTCCTTCCCGTGCCTGGAGGCAACGTCTGCTGGTCAGGCCCCTCTCGCATCTCATTATTGTGGTCAGCAGGAGTTCTGAAAGGAGGGGACGAAATTCACTGGTCCCTGCTTAGGATGAAAAGGAAAAACTAAACGTTTATGGATACAAAGCAACACAATGTCCTGGGAGGGAGGGGAGGAGTGGGACCCTCCAGAGAGTGGAGAGGCAGAAGCACTGGAAGAAGTCTTGTCACGAGGGACAGGTGCGTTTTTTGGGGACGAGTGTCATCCGTAGGCTCCTGCAGGTAGTCGGGTTTGTGCGGAGCTTCCGCTGCTGGATTTGTCCATGAGGAAGGGAGGAGGGGAGCGGGAGTCTGCCGGGGAAGCCCACGTCCCCTTCCCCTGCTCGGCCACGGCGGAGGGAACCTGAGCAGAACGCAGAGAGAGAGAGACTCTGNCGTACTTGGCGGGCGGCGGGGCGGCGGCGGGGCGCAGGAGGCAGCAGGTCTCCAGCGCCTCCAGGCCGCGGCAGGTCAGGAAGAAGAGGTTCTTGAGCATGAAGAGGGAGAGCGGCTGCTGGTAGCGCAGGAGCAGCAGGCAGCGCAGCGCCAGCAGCGGCGCGTCCAGCAGCCCGGCGGGCAGCAGGAGGTGCAGGGCCAGGCGGGCGGCGCCGGGCGGGCGGGCGGCGCCGAGCTCGTACAGGCACAGCACCGGCGAGGCCAGGCAGAGGAAGTAGACGGCGATGAGCAGGTAGCGCAGCGGGGCGGGCAGCGGCGCCGGCCGCCCGGGCTGCAGCACCAGCTCCAGCAGGGAGAAGCTGTCGAGCAGGTCCAGGCAGGTGGCGAGGAAGGCGGCGGCGGCGCGGTGCTGCGGCGGCGGCTGCGGCGGCAGGAGCAGCTGCCCGGCGCCCTCGGTGCCGATGGCCCGCAGCAGGCAGTACAGCAGCGGCGCGGACAGCGCCAGGGTGATGCGGAAGCCGGTGGTGCCCAGCGGCAGGCGCAGCTCGATCAGCTCCAGGATGGAGGTGCCCAGGATCAGCGCCGCCTTGGGCGTGAAGGCGATGGAGTAGATGAGCCAGGCGAGGTGCGCGTAGGCGAAGTCGCCGCCGCGGGGGGGGACCCCGGCCCCTCGGCCCCCGGCCCCGCGGCCGCCGGGGGGGCCGTGCAGCAGCAGCGGGTGCGGCGGCGGCG
>VZRO01003957.1:432895-445763 GCA_013397915.1 Daphoenositta chrysoptera | reverse complement strand
AGGCTGCGCGGCCGGGGGAGAGGAGGAGGGGGCGAGAAGGGGAGGGGGAGGAAGGCGCCCCCGCCCTGTCCCCGGGGATGCTCCCCTTCCACATCTCGGGGCGCATCCCGCCTCCTGCCCCGCAGGACCCCCGCCAGCGGAGCGCACGGACACGCCGAGCACCCCGGCAGCCGCTCCGTAACATCGGGAGCGCTTCAGTCTGCCCTGATCTCTCCAGGCTGACCAAGACAAAGACCAGCTGGCCTGGCACAGAGCCTACAGTGAAGCACTCACTCGTGGCTCATCTGTGCTGCTGGACATTCATTCATCTGCCCCTACATTTGGCCTGGTGTGTTTGTTCATCAAAGTAAGTGTCTTTTATCTCATCAATTTTCTGAGTTGAGCCAATCCACATGCTGAGGGCCCTGCCCACTTTGCCATGATGGGACAGAGCCTTTAAATTGATATGAATAGCCCTAAAGTGCCTACTTCTACTGAAAGCACCAGTCGGGACCTTTATTGGCCCACTATCAATGGCCAAGAATCGAGGTTAATGGCTGGCTGCATCCACTCATCACCAGCACCAGTGGTTTAGCACACCATGTTCTTCTGAAGTGGCTTGGTGCTCAGCACCACCAGTCCCTCAGTCGTACCTGTGCCCCCCAGCGATGAGCCAGGTGCTGCCTGACAAGGATGTGAAGCACATCAGATAAACCGGCTCCACAAATGTCTGTATTAACTGCACTTTGAGATAAAGATCCAAAATAGCTCCATGTTTTGAGGGTGTTGCTAAATCAACACATGGGACTGAGCAAATGCTGCTTAGTGCTGGAAAAGGACGTCGAGGGCAGCAGTGACAACCATCTAATACGTGTTGGTGCAGGCTCCCTGAGGAGCCCTGCTCCAGGCAATGTCCCTGGCTGCTCTTGGCAACAAGGAGAAGTCAGTCTGGGCTACAAGGAGAATTCATGCTTAAACTTGAAGCAAAGAGATAATTGAGAAAGGGAAAGGGAGAACTTGGGATGGCTTGTCACAAATATTCCTTTGGACACACAGCAATAATCAGGAGGAAAGGCAGGGGAAGAAAAAGCCACAGCAAAAGCGTTGCTGTCAGTGGAGACTGAAGTGAGGGGGCACAGATAAATCGGTTTTCTAAAAGCATGATCACAACAGAGGGAAAGAGAGAAGGTAACTGGAGGCTATGCAAGCTTTAGTATGGTCACTTGGGCAGCACAGGACTGAAATGGTACCACCTCTAAACTGGGACAGCAACAAGCAGGCGTTCCTGTGGTTGCAACCCTGCTTCTGGTCCATGCTGCTGCATCCCTGCTGCCATACCCTGCTTGGCTGGGCTGCAGCTCGGAGTGGGGACATCTCTTTTCTGCTACACTCACGTTATGTTTGCAATGCTGGAACACACTTGCCAAGATCCAACCTTGCACCAGCGCTACCTGTGCCACTGCCTTCCTCTCAGTCACCTTGTCATGGTCCCCAGCACCAGATGAGACTGAACACGCCTTGTGCTCTCTTGCTGAGGGCTTCCTCGCTAACTCCACATTTCCATTAGCAAATAAAACCAGTTCATTTTAAGAAAGTCACCGATTCTAGCCCCTCAAAGAGGGCTGTGCCATTGCCCAGTTCAGGACAGCTCAGAGTGGTGTGAATGATATCAGCTGTGCCTCCTAATTTGGTTTCCACAGAAAAGCTGTGTTAGATGGCAGTACAAGTGTGTGTGGTCCACGGTAGAGGGTAAAACCACATTCTTATGCTCTGGCTTTTATCCAAGGTGGGTGGGCATCTGCACCTGGCTCTCCTCAGGGTAAACCAGTACTTGTGTCACTGGCATGATCCATGTGTGATCAGCTAAATCGGTCTTGGTCTTGCCACATTCTGCTGCAAGAGGAGTTTTCCATTTCTACAAGAGGATGTGGAGTGAAAACCAAGCATCCGTCTGGGCTGCTCAGGGCAACAGCCCTCGAGGGCTGGTCGTGCCCTACCTGGGCAGCAGACAGTGACAGCTTTGCCTCGTTGGCTGCCATGCTCTGGATTTCCTGAGCAGTGCAATTCCCTGTGTGCCACGGGCTGGACACGCTCACTTAGCTGCCCTGGCAGCCTGCCACAGGCACTCACATCTCTGCTTTTGATCCAGGCACTCATTTCACAAAGAAGCCTCGTTTCCCAAAGCTGTGGGTGGCTGCCTGGTGTCCCACCTGCTGGGGTGAATGGAATTGGGTGGGGATCCCTGGCTCTGGGAGGGGTGGGCCGTTACCCACAGCTGGTCTGCAGAGCTGGGAAATGACCGTGACCGTGCCACACAGGTGATGTGGGGCGGGGAACTGAGGCAGCTGGGAGGGAGCTGGGTGCTCAGGGGGCCTGCGGGGCTGAGGCTGAGTGAGCAAGGCAAGAGCAGCCTCGTGGAAATGCTTCTCCAGACACCACAGGATGCCTGCTGGGGCTGGGAAGGTTCCTGCATCCAAGGTAGGCAGGCGGGAAGAGGGAGAAGCTGTGGTTGCAGGGCAAGGGGAGCAATGACCAGGGATGGGGGAGCACCAGGGAGGAGGGTGGAAGATCAAGGGCTTCCTTGGGCCGAGCATGGGCTCCAGCAGTGCAAACACAACCCAAACAAACAGGTGAGAATAAGAAAGGAGCTTATTTGTAGGAAAGGAAGCAGAAATTGTGCCTCTGCCTCAAAATGGGAATGAGGGGAGAAAAGTCTTCTACTCGAGAAAGCACTGAAGAGCTTTTTGTAGCACACTGTAGGATGAGATATGACAAGCTGATGCTTCCCATGTGATCTAGTTATTTAATGCAATGTGCAGTCCTTGGATGTGTTAGTGCTTAACCATTACTGTTAAAACATTAAAAAGCTAAACTATAAATAGCTTCTACTCTTCAGCAACTCCCAAGCTATGTTTTTGGCTTTTTTATGTAGTGATGTGTATGCAGAGATGTGTGTTTATACATATATTTAAAGGCAAACAGCAGACAAGAGAGTTTTGTGCAATAGTCATACTGAATATCCAAAATTCTACCATTTTTAGTTTACACTGCAAGTAGAAACAAGTAGTGTGCCCTCAAAAATACCCCTGCTGGGGGAAGGCAAAACTTTCTTGAGGGCTGAACTTGGGAGGAAACAAAATAATGACTCAATTTCTTGGGGGAAGGAGAAAAAATAAAAGAGGCAGATATATGCCTGAAAGAAAGACCAGAAACTAGATACCTAATTATACCCTGCAGTAAGCTGTCAGAAACTGGCAGCAGTGGGAGGGAAGGAGGCAAAGCTGATCTCTGTGAGTTTGAGCATAATCTGCTCTCCAACCATACTTAAAATGCCTTTTGTGTGGGAAAGGAAGCTTCTGGGATTCTCTGACACACGCTTTGTACTGCACTTATCTAATCCATTCGAATGGTCAGGGCTGAAGTTACAGATAAGTGTTTAAAAGTTTCACCTGGCCAGCACCAAAATTAAACGATGCCTTGGCTGCTGAATGTGGTCTTTGTAACTAAACTGCTGATCCCGTGTTATGGTGCAGGGAATGCAGATGCTCTCCAAAAGGATACAGAAGTGTAGCAGTCTAATGCTTGTAATTACATTTCGGTTCAAAGAGCTTTCAATACCAGCAGAAAATGCCAAGACATTTCTTTTCATGCTTGTAGCTTGTAGGGGTTTGGAGAGTGGATTTGGGCTTTGCTCTTGGTGTTTTGTAGTTACTCAGTCTTAGCAGGGAGCATGTATTGATCTGACCTTGAGGAGAAAATGAAAGTTCTTCATAGTTGAAATGATTGAAAAGGAAAAGTAGGTTGATTATAGGGAATGAAGTGTTTTCTTGATGGAGGTTTGGTTCCTAGAGAACATGGAGCTGCCTTGCTGGTGTGGGGTTTTAAACTGTTGCAGACTGGATCTGTGAAGATGCAGATGATCTATGATCTATCTGTAAGTGCAGAGCGTTCATCAGATTGACTGTGGCAGTGAAAAAACCCATAAAGATTTGTGCTTTTCTAATTGGGGTTAGGAAGGTCTGGTAATGGAAGGCTTTGGGCAGGCCCCCAAAGGGAGCAGCCGAGCAGGGACCAAGCACTTCCCAGGGGCTCCCCTGGCAGGCATTTCTCACAGCATTCACCTGGGAGCAAACTGCTCCAGGGCTCTCAGCCCTTCTGTTCGAGCTGGTCCTTCTTCAGTGTTGAACTCTGCACCTCAGCCTGGGCAAGGATTTCTGTGGGACTCCAACTCCTGCCAAGGCTCTCCTGCAAGGGACACGTTGACCCCAGGCTGCCCTTTGGCTCGGACAATCATGATTAAAAGCATGCACCTGGGAGTTTCAGGTGTGAGCTCTCTGCTTAACTAGACCTTGATTAGCCCCACCCCGGGTGAGTGTTCCAACTGTCAGAGCACTGGATAAGAGGAGGAGGCTGATTAACAGTTTTTATCAGTATTTATTAGAGGTCGGGGCTGTAGCTCGCTTCTCCAGGATGTAGAATATAATTCAATTCCTCTCTCTCAATGGAAATTCTTGTCCAGTCCCTCCAAAGCTGCTTAACTGATTGTTGCTTTCAACACCAAGTTCTCAGGACTCTGCATCACACTTGTTTTGTGAGTTGTGAACGTTGAAGGTGGGAAACTTTCTGATGAAATATGAGAACAATTCAAGTGAATTGGCTGTTTCTAGATCATTAAAGATGATGGTTTCACCTAGCAGGATCTTTAATTTTCCACTGAAATCAGAGGAAGCTTTTGGTTCTAGTCCCAAAGTTTGCCAGTTAATTGCTGAAGGGATATCTTTAAGGGTGGTTCTCTCAAGAAAATTGGATAATAGCTTTAAGAACTGGGGAAAAAAAAGTGAACAAAACTTACCCTAATAATCTTCTAGGGCAAAGATGTGAAGGAGAGCAGCGTAATACCCATTAAATGTACACACAGGAAGTTAAAATTCATTTCAAAGAAAATACCTTTTATTATTTTACATATGTGCGTGATCAAAGTAGCAATTCTGTAACTGCATTGAAATTAATATGAAATCTAAAATAATCACAGTTTGTGATTTCTCTGAATGATATATAATCACTCTTCTACAGTGCACATGACACAACCTGAAACATTACCATTTATTGGAGGGAGAAAGGCAGGATTAGGACTGGAAGGAAGGGGACAGTAGTGTTACCTGATTCCCTGAATGCCAGGTTAGCAGCTGCATGTGTCCCTGGAATAAAGGAATTGACTTCTCTGGCCACCATGTTACTGCATGCCATAAAAGCTCTTTGCTTCAGATCCCAAACAAGGTCTATCCCTTGGTTCCTTCCTGCTGTTCTCAGCTGCAAGCTCCTTGCTGGCTCGACTAAAACCCATTCATCTTTGGAAGACGGAGTTGTTAGGATAAGCTCTTCACCCTGTTTGTTGTACAGGGCAGTGCATCCTCTAAATGATAAGGTACTGGATCAGGAGTGCAGTCCCCTCTCCTGCTTGGTCCCATAACCTGCACAGAGGTATCCCTGCTCCAAAGGACAGAAACACTGCTTCAGACACCACTTCTGAGCAGTGCATGAGACACAGGAGGAGTTTCGCTCCAGCCACGCTTGAAGCTGATTCCAGGGAGCTGCAGTTCCAAGGAAAAAGGATTTCACTGAATTCTAGCAATAACAGATGTCCATAAATGAACTGCAGATGAGCTAGGAGCCTGTACAGCACTCCAGTGTGACTCATGGAGCAGAGGAGACCTGCCAAGCACTTTCATTAACAGAAACCTTTCAGAACCAAGCCAGTGTCCAACAGCAGCTGGAGAAGCCAAATTTCCTACCCCATCCACCGGGTCCATGCAATTCCCAGGCAGGAACTTGGACAAAGTGCACTGTTTCAAGGAGCTGAGAAGGGGAAGAGGGGAAAGGTCTTTGCATTGCTCAGACCAAGGGCAGCCCATCTGGCTAATTAGTGCAGAGAGCAAGTAGAGTTTTTTATGCAACCTTATTTGGTACGAATTAGGGAAAGGGTACAAGATATTTCTAGATTCCTTCTCCTCCCTTCTGTTCAATTTCAACTCACAAGCAAAGCATTTTTTCAATTCCTTATCACTGAAGTTCCTCCTACGCATTTTTAAGACTCCCAGAACACTGGTGAAAAAAAAAAAAAAACCTAAATCCAGAGCTAAAAGCAGATTTGGCATCTGAAGCAGATTCACATCAGTCAGCTCACCTCCACTGCTGTGCCAAAGATGGAGATGCCTGGCTCCTTCTCTCTGCAAATGCAAAGCTCTTCCTTCCTTGGAAGAGGTGCTACAGCCCCGAGGGCACAGTGGTTCAGCAGCACCTTTTCTCTGAGTAACTTGCACCTCACTTCAACAAGTCAGAAGGCAGAGCTGTGCCAAAGGCTCGCTGCAGAGGGACAGAGCTCAGCACTTCTCAAGCAGCACCCACCACACTGAAGGCGTGGCTCGTTTTCCCTGCCAGCTCCCTGAGCTCTGTGTAGCCATGGCCTCGAGGACCATTCCAAGGAATCCCATGGAAGTCACCAAGCCAGAAAATACTGCAAGGAAAGGGAGTGTTCCTCTTTCTTCAGGGGCTGGCACCTCAGGAAAGTGAGGCTGAGGGACACTGGGGCCACCCTACAAATAAATGGGGTTTGGGCTCCAGTTTCAGGCCATGCACAGCACAGCTGTGACTGTGAGAGGTGCTGCAGCTAAAGGACCTTCCCTAGGTTCATGCCAAGTCCTTCCCTGTGCCTACCCTTCTGGAAACTGGAGACAGGCCCTTGCCTTGTGCAGCTAGATGAAATGGTAGTTTCTTTTTCTCTCCAGTGAAAGGAAAATGATTCAAATCTGTGTTCCTCCCATTACAGCTGCTTTTAGAAGCAGCCAAGCAATTCTTGTCCTGATGAGACAAAGGAGAAGAACCCCAAGTAGTGCTAAGAGAGGAAGAAACTGCTTCCCACTGTGGATTTCACATGCAAAGAGGTATTTTTCTGCTCCTATTCATTAAGTAAAGAACAGAGAAACAGAGAAGGACCTCTTTTGCCTGGGTAACTGAAAAAGAGCACCTGGTCTGCTTCACACACAGAGCCTGGCACAACACAGGAATACAGCCTATGCTGCAGTGACCTGCCCAGGAGGATACATCAGTATTGAGAGGATGGAGAGCTGCTGGAGCAGAATTTCAGTGCACATGGATGCTGAGATCTGAATTAAGAACTCAAACTTCTGTGAAGAACACCTTGTTTGTATCCTGTGTGTGGGGCTGCCTGGTAAAGCAGGAATGAGGAAAGAAGAGGCACAGCCTCAGACCTATTTCTGATACTTCAGTGTGGTGTGAGCTGACTGTAACTAGGAAAACCAATTCAGCTATGTTGGCTCCAAGGCTTTTCATCATATACACAGACTGATTTGTGCTTCTAAAATCACAACGCCCCTCTGGAATTAAGACACTCATCGCTAAGCCCGATCTTTCACACGAGTTTCTCATGCAAACCTTGCTTATCTTCTTTGAAATGTCTATGGAGACACAAGTCTTATCTTTCTCTGGCTAGCCAGAGCTAGGAAAACAGAGGCAATAGAAGGTGCATGTTGTTAAGGAAATGTTCTGAGCAGGCAAGTCCCAGCTGCTGATTCATGTTAGGGGGCTCTACCTGCACATTAAAGGAAGAGGAGGGACCAGAGGTCAGACTGTATGGGGTATCTCTGAGCTGCAAACCACACGAGGGATGAGAGGAACAAAGAACTGAAAGACACAGACATTTGTATTCTAAAAGATCAGGCCTGGGGATCTGGGGCTCTGGTACCATCCTGGCTTGATCTTCTCTTTGAATCCTTGCATGCAAGGAAGGAGCAAAGATGGACCGTGACTCTTTTTGTTTGGCCCTTGCTCCAAAGAAGGGCCCCTCTCGGAAGCTGTGCCAGCTGGAGCAGGTGGATGTTCCTTGCAACAGTTGGGATCAGCGTGGGTGCCAAAAGAGCCTCTTGCTGCAGCACTGAGTTCTGGGCAAAGACAACTCTGCCAATTCAAACTCTGGTGGTTTCCTCTGCTGCCGAGAGCAGGCTGCTGGCTCCCTAGCGGGATGTGAAAAGGCAGGAGTGTTCACAGAATGCTAAGCAGGGGGGAGGGAACAATATAACTTTCACCTCAGCCCTGCAGCAAGTCGCTCTGGCTACTGCAGCTTCCTTTGAGGGGCCCTGCCTCTCCAGAGCCGCCAGATGACTGCAAAACAGAACTTTGTTTCAGACTGACAGTGATGCAGTGGCAAATCCCCCGGCAAACAGAATTTGTTAAAAGTCCGCAGGCACTTATTCTTCACAAGGAGAATGTTAAGACTTAAAGCCTTCTCTTGGCATGGTGCCACCACAGCCCAGCTTCTGGTGTGCTGGAGCCACAGACTGGACAAACAGCACATTGTAAAATGGAGCGCTGGCTGATGGTGGCTCCTTGTGTGGGGAAGAGCTTCGCCCTCAAACACCTCCCAAAGAGGAGGGTGGGCTCCCCTGATCTTTGCACACAAAGCCTGGAAAAGAATGAGCTGTGAGAGCTGAACAAAACTAGGATTGCTGGGACAAGCCTGCTCCTTATACCCTGTTTCCATTATGGCTCAATTACAGCTGGCAGCAACGTACAGACACAGGTGAAAGTCTGTGGGCAGCTGTCAGGATGGCAGATGAGTACCAATAACATCAAGGGGCTTTTAGTGCTGCAACAGGGAGTTTTCTTTCACGTTAGCTAGATTAGAAGATCACCCCAGGTCCCTCCCCATTCTTCCCCTCTTCCCTTCCCAGTACATAAAATCCCTTACGGTAAATCTTTAGGAACGTCTGTCTTAACCCCTAGCTCCAGTTTTCTTTTTTAAAAGCCAGCTGCACAGCATCATCCACATCCTGCACTATGTAGGATGCCTCCACCAGGCTGGGGTCAAAGCAGAAGTCCCGGTGTCCATGGAACACTGTCCCCACTGTGTGTGGCTCTGCTTTCTTGGCAGCGTCGCCGCTGTGGCGGTAGACCCCAGTGCAGACCAGGATCGACTCACAGCTCTCCACTGAGTTGCTGCAGTCATTCCTCAGCTCCAGGGAAGCCTCAGTCTGGGGACTGGCTGCCTGTGGGCTCCTCTTCACCCCAGCCTGGACCTGGTTCTGCTGAGCTGACTTGAGGTAGCTGTTGTAGAGGTTTGCCCCATAGACGTCAGACATAGGGTTGTCCCTGGGTGAGGTCACAGTGTGAAACAGAAATGAGAAACAAGCCCATGCATCTCCCTCTGGCTCTGGGGGATTGGGATTAAGACAGCACTGAAGGAGGAAGGGGTGGGAGATATTTGCTAACGTCAAGAGGAGCACCCAGAGTGGGCCAGTGAGTCCACCCACCAGTGTGTCCTACTCAGGATGTGTGCCTCACAAATGCCTTCCAAAGGGGAGACAGCACATCCCACAGCAGTTTCAGACATTACTGTATCGTATTCCCTACATTTCAATTTGGCCAAACTGAGCTAACGGTTCTACATCCGGGTCTCTTAATTTTGTCTTTAACCCAGTCACTCTATGTGCACTCTGCATCCTACAGTCCACAGCTTTGCTGTGTAGGGCACAAAAAGCTAGCAACCCTCTGTTCCAGGACGTGAGGCTCCAGAGACACCACTGGAATTTTGGTATTAACTTTAGAAATACCCAGAGGGAAAAAAACCGAACAAGTAAGCAAAAAAAAAAAACCAAAAAAAACCCCAACCTACTAAAGAGCAGTCAGTATGCAATCCCTAAGGCAAATCAGCAGCAAAGAGTCTCTTACCCAACTGCATAGAGGCGGCGGATGGGAGCCCTCCAGCCCTGCTTCTCTGCCTGCTGTTGGATCAAGAACTGGGCATAGTGGTAGGTGACTGGGCTGGGTTTGCCAATCAGGGCCTCGTACTTCAGTTCCCTGCCCGTCACCTTCTTGTAGATGTTCTCCAGGCAGAGAAGGAAAGTGCCATGGCCAAACCTGCCCCAGGAAGGAGGTCATCAGTACCCCAGTGGCACCACGGAAGCAGCAAGCACCCCTTGGTTACTGCCTGCTTTGGGTATGGTGCCCACCCACACACACCTCCACAGGCAGTGGCCTGGCTTGTGCTTCTCCCAGGTTTTAGTCTTTGGTTCTTATGCAGCTTTCAAGTCTCTGCTGCTAATTACATCATACAATCAAGTTCTTAAAACGTTCAAATGCTAAAAAACTGCAGCAGGAAAAGATCATCTGCACGAGAGAAGTATGAAATAGGCTAAGCCAAATACCACACGTGCTTTTCACCTGGGCATCTTGGCTTCAGCCATCCACAGCAGGTCCATGTTGCAGGCAAGGATGGGCAGATGAGGGTATGGTACATCTTGCAGCTCTGCCCCAGGGTTCCCATTGCTCAGGAGTACATCAGTGATGAGTTGCAGGCTTGTCTCCCACCTCACGGGCTCACCAAACAGAATCACCCCTGCAAGATTTTGAGAGCTGTTTGGAAACTCACAGCATCCAAAAGCCACCCATGAACAAAACCCCTCCTCTGCTGGGATGCCCTGGCAAGTACAGCTACCACTGGAACACGGCTGGTGCCAGGGCTCCAGTCTGCCCATCACTGCACCGTGTGCACCACTGGTCCCAGATAATGGCACAGAGAAAAGCTGGCTTTGCTTCATCCAGCTTTTTCCAGCAGTGAGGCTGCCTCCTGGCTGTGCCCTCGGAATATGCTGCCCGTGGATGGCAGTGAGCTGGCAGCACATCATTAGCTCCCATCCCAGCTGGCCTGCCTTGCTGTTAGCTCTGCTTGCTGCTCCTGTGTAAACACAGGCCACTGCTTACCTTCTATAGTGGGGAAGCCAGTGGTTGGAGGAGGCTGCCAGAAACAAAGGAAGGTTGGATTAGTAATGCAAAACCTAATGCCATCTCCAAAACAAAACTAAAAATGCCTCCTTTGAACCTGCCAAGGCAGTTCCATAAAAAGGCAGGACAAAGCCACCTGTGCTCCTGAAGGAAGATTTTTTTTTTTCCCCCCCTCCCCCAATCCCCGATGGGATTTCACACATCTTGTACTCCTGCCTCAGAGCTGGAGATGTCAACCAAACCATCTGACCCCTCACTGAAGGAACAGCAATGGAAGAGAGGCGTGGCACGAGAAAGGGGAGGGGAGATCACTGCCCCTCCTGCAGGAGCCAGCACTGGGGAGGGCAGAGGTGCTGCTGGCTCGGTGTCAGTGCCAGGCTCCTTCCTGCCAGGGGATGTCACCAGCAGCCAGCTGCCCCGTCCCTTTGCAGCTCCCCTGCCCCAGCTGTGTGCTGTGCCCACCTCTGCACGCAATACCCTTCTGCTTCAGGCAATTACCAGCTCTTTTGGCCTCCGGCTGTGGTCCACCATGTCCAACAGGGGATATGCCTTCCTCAGTGCCTCTATGGTGACCACGTGCTTGAACCCCAGGCTGGTTCAGACCATCAAGGAATGTTGTGGAGACTGGTTTGTTTGGGGTTTTTTTAAGCAACTGTTTTTGTTAAAGTTACTTGCAGAAGCATCTGTAGGATTAAGGACTACAAGTCCTAGTAACAGAGCAGTGTGGTAATCCACAACCTCATGGCTTTCAGCCAGACTCTGCTCCAACCTATGGATGGCCCTAAAGGTTACCAAAAAACCTCAAAATCTGACTGAGGTGATTCTAAAGCAATCCCTGGAACCGGGCAAAGAGCAGTGGCTGCCACTCCAAGACAGAACAGATGTGCTTTGGGAGGCCTTTATGCCAGGGTGCTGATATTGGTGCAGCACAGGGGGCTGGGGAGGCTGAAGGAGAATAGTGAAGCCTTGGTCGGCTCAGCTAGCGCAAGGAAAATGGTTTGTGCTGACAAAAATATACAGGTGAAGGATGAGTTGCATTTGCTTGCAGAACACCTCTCCCTTAGCTCACCCTATGTGCCCTGGGAAAACAGAGAAGGGCCACGTTTTTGTAACAAATGAAGTTAAACGCTGAGTACAGGGTGTGACCCTGCGTGCAGAGGCTGAGATGTTGCAAACCCTGCCGACACGTCTGACCTGCTGTTCCTTCACCTCAGCCAGGCACTATGCCTGTGGGATTGTCATCCAGGCACCTTCCTGTGCTGGGATGCTCTGACTCTAATGGTATTTCATCAAATAGTTTAAGTTGGATGGGACCTTAAAGATCCTCTAGTTCTCAACCCCCTGCCACAGACAGGGACACCTTCCACTAGACCAGATTGCTCAAAGCCCCATCGTATTTGAGTTTTTTCAATTGTCAGATTCTGGTAAGACCTTATCCGTGGGACAGTTGGGAGTGATCTCTAATGGGCTTTGCTATGAAAAAATGGGAGGAGCACAACTATCTTAAAAGTGAGGGACACCTAAAACTGATGGGAGTCCTCATGGTCACATTTCTCCAACAGAACAGCAGACACAGGAGAGGTAATGAGCGTGAGGAGCCAACGCTGAATAGGGGAGCCAGGAGGTGACCAAATTGGAGATCAACAGCGCCTGCTCCTGAGCCTGTCCAGAAGGACGCTGCCCCGTAAGGTAAGCCCAGTGACCTTTGTGTCCCCTTGTGCTTCTAGAGGCTGAGCAAGCGGCAGCCAGGGCTAGGGGCAGGGCAGGAGCGGCAGCCTTTAGCTGGCATGGACAGCACCCCGAGGCACACGGAGCAAAGGATACTTGTGGGCGTTCTCCTCCACGGGCCCCTGCCCGGCCACCAGCATGCACCGCTGGTGGAACTGGCTGAAGAGCTGCAGGGGGCTGTGGGACAGGATCACCTGCTCCGGAGACACCTGCGGGACGGAGCAGAGGCTGGCTGGGAACCGCAGGGAGCATTTCTCCCCCTTCCCGCGGCGGTGGGGTCGCATCGCTGCCTGCCCAGCCCCTCGGGCCGAGGCCGAGCACCGGCGGCGCTCCCCTCCCGGGGGGATCGCGGCTCCCTCCCCCC
>VZRO01003957.1:379606-430180 GCA_013397915.1 Daphoenositta chrysoptera | reverse complement strand
TGGGGGGCTTTATCCCCCCACCCCCGTGCAGGTGGCTATCCCGGCGCATCCCTGCGGGAGGCGCTCCTGCTCCACGGCGCGGGCGGGCCCGCAGCGCTCCCTGCGCGCCTCCTCGGGGGGCTCCGGGGGGATGCGGGCGGGGATGTGGGGTCTGCCCGCAGGCAGGGAAGGGAAGGGAAGGCGTTGTTCTGCCCCGAGGGGACTCTGGGGGTATCCGAGGTGTCCCCAAAGCGGCCGTGTGCCCGCGCTGCGGGCTGCCAGCGCTGCCGTGTTTATTTTTCCAAGCCAGGCTGCCCCATGGGCTGCAGCGCTTATTTTTAAACCAGCACCGGGGGACTTTGGCAGCGGGCGGGCACAGGCTGAGCCCGGCAGGGCTGCCAAGCCCCGCGCTGTGCAGAGCCGGCAGCGTTTGCTGAGCCCCAGCCCCCGCAGCCTTCAGCCCATCATCATCCCCGTGCTAAACGCCCGCTGGGGTCATTTTCCCTCCAGGAGCTGGGAATTTCTCTGTGACCCTGCTCGGAGCTTCCCGTTCCCGTGCTGTGCACGGACGGACCCCGCGGTTTCCTCCGCGGGCACATCTGGCAGCAGCCGTGCCCCAACACCCCCGGGGATGGTCTGTCTGCCCCTCTCACAGCAGCCCACGGGAGACTCCCTCTTCTTCCTCTGTCCACGCCGTGCTTGGGTGTCTCTCCCACGCCCTTTCACAGCTCACCATAGAGACAACCAGAACAGGCGGTTCTGCCTTCTCCCGTGGGTCCCTGTGTAAACTTTGCAGCTCTGCTTTCCCTGGACTCACAGCCCTGTCATCACCCCCGCTCCTGCTGACCTTCTCACACCCCCCTCGAAAGCAGCCCTACCTTCCATCTCTTTCCTTGCTGCAGAGGCTCGAATGGCCTGAACCAACCCTTCCCCCACGGTTTATCTCTTCTCTCCCCACGCTGCAGCCTGCTCATGGAATGATGGACAAGCTAAAGGTTGAGAAAATACAGTAAAATGCCTTTCTTATCCTGTAATGACCAAGGGGGAGGACACAACCTGATAAAAATGACAAGCCAGGAGAATTGAGAGCCAGACCCTTCACCTGCCTGTCCCTCAGTGCACAGAGCACACTCGATAGACCTGCTGTGATTGCAACTGCTGCAAGCCTGGAAAGAAAGGAATTAAGGACTGAGCCAATTAGAGCCACGAGTTTCTAACCAAAGAAATGTCCTTCTGCTACCTGTGAAGAGGCTAATTCAGAGACTTGTACAGGAAGGAAACCTGAAGCAGGCTGATCATTTGGAGCTGGTGGAAAATGCATCTGTAGCCCTGTGTTTTGTGGCCAGGGGGCTTTTCTTAGCATCTGGCACCTGCATAGTCCCACTGCTCACATGACAGATAGATCCAGCTGCCTGGCTGGGCCTATCTCTGTTTTCAACCCCTTACTTTACTCCTCTGTTTTTACTGGCGTGATTTTTGACAGCAACCACTAGTGCTGGATCAGCCATTTCCTGGCAGTGAGTGACCAGGAGGCAAACATTTAATTCTCTAAATTGCCCCAAAGGCAGTCTGAGATGCTCTGCAGCAAACACTTGTGCTGCAAACAAAGCTCCATCCACCTCCCATTTAAACAAATTGAACCTGAAGAGGCCACAGGGAGAGGCAGATGGGGGAGATAACAGGCAGAAGGTTTTAGGTATTGCTATGGCTGCTTGAAGTAACCTTAACAGAAACTTCCATGAATTTTCTACTCTCTTTCCTTGCTCCTGAGTCTGGATGGAGACTGAAGAAGGCTCTTTTTGCCCCTTTATGTCTGCTCTACTCAGTCTCCCACCACCCTTGTGGCTGCCTCCACCTCTTTCATCTCAGATATTCAAGGTCTCTCAAGCTGGCACTTCCTTCCCGTGCCCACCAGCAGTACTTCGGGCACAGAGCCTCAGGCTGTACCGTGTAGTCACCTGGTGCTCCTCAAGGCACTTGCCAGCTTTGAAAAGGATGGGCTGATCATTTAATGTTCTTGTTTCCTTCCATTCCCTTCCTAAAACCATGCTAAAAGGAGCTTAAATGACCTTCAGCAGGCCCTTTACTTTCCCGTGCTGTAACCACCACGGAGATGGTACAAAACTGTGGTGGGAGGAGAGGCAGCACACACAAACCCTGCCTGTCAGGTGGGCTCTGTATCAAAACACAGCCCTGAGCTGGATGCAGCTGCGGTGGGGTTTGGGGAAGGGGGGACAGGGGACTCAGGCTTAGCACTGTGTTAGCCCCTCAGATCAAACTGCCCTTTGCAGCATGCTGTGAGGGCATTTCAGACTCCTGATCACTCCAGGCTGAGTGCTGTGAGACATCCCCCTCCACTGCACATTCCAGATTAAAACATCCCATCAAATCCAGGTATCCCCTGTTCTTTTAACAGGAAAAGAAAATTAAAAGGAAAAAAAAAGAAGAAGGAAAAATAACCCCCACAATTAAGACAGGGTAAAAAATTTAATTACAGACCATTTTCTGAAAGAGAAAGGCAAGAAATCATTATTTGTGATGTATTTGCCAGCAAGTGTGAGCAGGGAGCCAAGGTAGTGGGGAAAAGGGAATAGACTGGCAGCAAAACCCTTGAAATACTGCTGCTAAAAGCCGTCTCAGTGAAGCCCTGCAGCCAAATTTACCCAAAGTTTTGGAGTTGAATGGATTGATCTTTTATAACTGGTGTGGTCCAGCCTGAATTCCTCCTTTTTTGCACACCTGGAGTTAAGGGAGGCGAGGATGCAGCTGGGTTTTTCAATTTGCACCTTTCTCCGAACTCAGGCGTGCTCTGAGGAAGAGCAGCTTCCCAGCAGGAAAGCAGGCTGGCCCTTCCTCTGTCACCCTCCCGAGGCCCTCAATGTGGTGGGAACCCATCTGCTGCCAGAGGACCCTTGGGAAGCCCCAGTCACCACACATGGCAGCACTCAAGGAGAGACCCAAGGGAGGCCACACCACTGGAGTCAGCCCCCTCCCTGTGGCTCAGGTTCACATTTAAACACACATATATGATCAGGGTGGAAAGGTTTCTGCCCTCTGCCCAACCCTGAGGTGGATACCTTCAGCAGAAGTGGGGCCTCTAAGCAATCCCAAATGCAGACAGAGTCCTGGAGAGTCAAGGTTGACCTTTTTGAGGGCTGCATCTGAAGGTACCTCAGACCTGTTCCATTTTAAACCCCTGTGATTTCTGTAGAAACCTGATTCTGCTGTAATCCTGAACAGCATCCCACACTGCTGGCTCCAGGCACTTGGCCCCATCACAGCACAGTAGTGAAGCAGGTAAATGGCCATATGCACAGCAGGAAAGCAAGAAATTTCCTTTTCCTAGGGAAGCGAGAACAAACTGGACACAACAGGGAAACTGGTTCCAGCAAGAATCTGGCAAATGGAAGATCTAGCCCTGCAACTCCTGCAGGTAATGAGGAGAAAGGAGGACTACAGGCAACCAAAAAGTGGTTCAGGACCTCAAGAGACCACGTGCAGGAAGAGCTGAAAGCTTTCTGCTGTGGTAGAAGAGGAAGGGGCATGGCTCAACCTGTGTGTTGAGGAGCTCAGCTCCTCCCACAGTGGCTCTGAAATGATTAGCTTCACCTTGGCAGCAAAGAGGCTTATTTAAGGGAGAATCAACTCATGGCAAGTAAAGATCTTCATCCATCCACATATAGCAAAGCTGAAAGATCAGGTTGCTGAGAGGGCCGTGGCTTTGGGTCGTTGGTTACCAGCCACTCTGCTTGTTTGCAGTGGTTCTCCTCAGCAGCTTTACAAGTAAGGCATTTCCCAAGTCAGCATTTATAACCTGGCCATCACCAAAGCCCCCGCTGGGGACTTTGGTCTGATCTCTATGGAGGAGGAGGGAGGGTGGCTCTCCTCTGGCTACTCCTCCAGTATAAAGCTCCTCCCAGGACCAAATCTGCGTCAAGGCCCAGGAAAGGTCACTCTGCAAAACGAGCATCAGGATGCTCCAGAGGAAGATGTCGGGGGTGTGGGCAGAGAGAGCAGGAGCAGACACAGCTATGGCTGAAAAGGGCTGGGGGTGTGAGGCACTTCAACCCCCCAGTTAGTGAGGGGTGTGTGACTGGGCTCCCACTTTTTCATTTCTGTGGTTTGTGTTGCTGCCTTCTGCAATGCACACACCTGTGGTTTGTTGTGATTTTGTGTTCTGTGGTGGGGGTTGTTGTGTGTTTGGTTTGCTTGGCTGTTTTTTTTTTTTCCTCTGGGATAACCAGAGATGAAGTTGCAGCCTGAGAGCTCTGGGCAATTTAACACAGGGCACGCAGGCTGTGCAGCTTGATCCACTTCTGTAATAAGTGCATTTGCCTCCTGCTACGGTGTTCCAGCCAAGGTCAGTGGAAATAAACACTATGGCCAGGCAGCTTGAGACAATTAACAGAAAACATAACGAGAGCCAATTGGCCCAGGCTGGTCAGATTAGGAAACAACAGTCTTTGCAAGTCTGTGGTTCAGAGGAGGGAGACTTCTTTCAGTAGGAACTTTGTCAATTCTCCCTTGGCTGATGCAAACCAGCATAATTGTACTGAAGTCAGGGAAAGATGCTGTTTGATCCTGGCTGCATGATTGGGGTATGTGTGCTGAAGGATTTTTATGAATTTATTTAGCAACCTGATTAAGTTGTTTCTGGGTGGGTTTTTTTTTTTTTTTTCTTGATGTTAAGAAAGGGAATCTGCTTGTCTAGAGATTATTTCTTGTGTCATTTTTTTTTTTGTTTTGCCAACGAGCTGGAAACCACAGAGGTCCAAATGAGCACTGGATATCCACAGCAGTTCTCTACCAAGGTGAAAATCTCTCTGACAGGCTGAATAAGGCCACGTTTGCACGATGAGTTGGGCAGCAAAGGCTGGTAGTGGAACCCCCTCAAACCAAAGGTGTTTCCTATAAATGCCTGTGTTAACATGGCCTTGTGCAGGGGGATAATTTTAGTCAAGCTGGGCCTGGGAAGCCAGGATGTTTTTGCCTTAACCTGAAATGTGTTTTGTCTTCCTTTTGACCAGAGGACAGGAAAAGACTTTGTAGTAAAAAAACTGCTGGCAACTGAGGCACCTCTTTTCGCTTTATGATCTCTGTGCAACCAGGCTTAAATGTTCTGGGAGCAAGTTCCACCAGCTTCTTTCCAGCCATGGTAGGTCCTGAAATAGCAGACATCAGACCTATCACTGGTTCTTCGACCTAGCAGTGCTATTTTGGCAGCAGGCCCAGGGTTAAACATAACAAGAGCCATTTTCAGTCCTTGCTCTCTTGAAGGTCAGTGGCCCAAATGGTTGGATGTTTGTCTTAGCTGCTTCCGGACAAGGTCTGCATTTTGTAATGATAAGGGCAAATTCAGAGATCCTCGTGCTGGCAATCTCCTGCTGACTCCAATTGGAAAGCGTGTTTTTCCTGAGTAAGGATGTTGGAATTTGGTCATTGGCAATTTTTAATTGTTTTGACTCTTTTGAGCGGGGTGATTTCTTGTGGTTGCTACAAAGGCTCACTGCTCCCTTCTACCTCCAGTCCATGACTTTCAGAGGATGGTGCAGCTCGTTCTGAGCTTTAAGCCCAGTAAGCCTGGCTTACCAGAGTCGCCCACTGCCAGGTGGGGCTTTGACGTCCATTCATCTGCTCGGGTCATGAGGAAAAGAAGCAGTCTTCCTCTCAGCAATCAGTCTGGCTCGCTCTAGCTTGCCAAATGCCTTCTGAGATTGAGCCTTGTCCTCTCTACAGCTCCCTTAGAAAGCTATCAGAGAGGTCAGCCACAAACTGGTCCCATTTCTTCTGCCAGACCTCTTTGGCCTTGGCTTTCTCATCCGGCAGCATGGCACTGTATCTGTGAGGAGCAGAAAAGTCAGCATCCGGCAGGAGACAAGGGGGCAGCTATTTCAAGAGCAGAAATGAAAAGGCAGGAGGCAGCAAGAGATTAACCCTTGCAGGACATGCCTGCACCACAGAGAGTAACGTGGTGGGAAGAGCCTGGAGCCCACCGGGGCTCGTGCTGGGATGAGAAATACCACGGCCACATCAGCAGCCCCTGAGTCCTGCAGCATGAGGAAAAACAGCTCGGTCTGCATAATCTGGAGACTCCCTGGGCAGCACCCAGTGACTGGTACAGAACAGACAGCACTGCTGCTGCTTTCAGACTGCCTGAGCTTCTCCAGACTGCTGGGAAATCAGAGTGTTTGTTGTCTCCCTGGCCATGCGGGGACTTGGGATAGCCTTGAGGATTGGCACAGGATTTGGCAAACAGGCAAGAGCCGAGGAATGTGCAGGAAGACTCTGGGCATCATATCCAAACTATTTTTGGACATTCAGAGCTGTCTAGTTAATAGGAAAAGTGGTTAAACACACCCAAACTAAATGCTAATTGTTTTCCTGTGTTTCCCAGATGAGTCGTGGCAAACACTGCAGCAAGTCAAATTTTGGCAGAAATAGGCAAGTGATACAAAGACCTATGATTGATTTCTCCCAGACCCAGAACCAGGGGGTGGAGGTAAGTTCACAAAGGAGGGAAAAGGAGGAATACACTGAGGCATGGAGAAAGAGAAAGGCACAGGCAGAGGAGTCTCTGGGGTCCCTGTGTCCTGCCTTTGGAGGAGACACACAGAGGAGATTTTGGATTAACAGAAGCCCAGCTCATGTGGCAGAGGAGACTCTGGGGCCAAAACCCAAATGCAAGCAAGGGGAGCAAGCTGATGTTCTCCTTATGATTGCTATGACTAGGTGAGAGAGGTGATGAACTTACTTTATGGAGTTGAGTGCAAGTTGTTTCAGGGTCCTCAGGTCAGCATTCATCCCTCCAATGGCCATGAACACCTCGTAGAAGTCATAGGAGACCCCCTTTGCCCCAAAGATAGGGGGATCATCGGGGCTGATCACAATGGGGTGCCCCTCAGCCATGAGGTCAGCTGCGGGGTGAGTCCTCAAGTCAGCTACCAGCAGCAGGACCTGGGTGGGGAAGAGCAGGAGACACCACCAGGGCAGGTTATTGCTGTCCAGCTGCCAGGGCTGCCTGTGACAGCCTGGCCAGGGAGGGACGGCCTCCTGAGGGATGTTCAGAGTGTTCTCTGCTCTAAACTGCTGCAGGAAGAACCAGCTTGTCTCCACTGACTGTGCAGAGAGATTAATTTCTTAAATAAGTCAACTTAATCAAGGCCAGTGGGGTGAATAACTTGTGCTTATTTAGAACAATTTGACTGTGAGCAATTCAGGAGCAGTCTTCTGGTTACACATTTGCTGTGGTGCTTAGCTTGAGGTGTCTGGAGCTGGAATCAGGGTTCTCTCCCTTAAGGCTCACACCAGTAAATCTCCACCCAAAGCCTCCTTCCTGCTGCCCCCAGGGGACAATGGCACCACGCTAATGTGCTGCAAAAGAGTTCCCACTGGTTATGAATTCTGCAAAACCAAAGACTTACAGCTACAATCCCAGCTTCTCAGCCTCTGGCCCTCCTAGCTTTGAAGTATTTTCAATTATGTCTCTTAAGACACTTCTGTGGCTCTGGGCCTCATCTCCACGAGGGAGGACTGCCTTCCCAAGTTCCTCTGGATAGGAATTTAAATTATTTTTTTGCTGATTGGCATTACAAGCCTTATATATATTCACAGTGTGTGTCTGCATAGCAAACTGTGGTGTTAGGTGGTGCAAAGGAAACCAAGCCAGCCTGTGTGCATCAAAACTTGTGGGTGCCCCCCAGCTGACCCTCACAGCTATCATAAGCCCCTTTCAGTGACCCAGCCACAAGACCTAAGCTTTTAACAACATACCTGGTTGGAGATGGGACAGACCTCTACAGGAACATCCCTCTTCAGAGACAAACTTTTGGCTACTGGGTGTTTAATGAGAGCAAGTCCATGGCCAATCCTGCTGGTATTCAGTAGCAATGCATCCAGCACGTTGTTGTCTACAGAGGTGCCCTGCCAGTCTGAGCAGAGACAGGTAAGAGTCACTCCAGTGCTGTGAGGAAATAAATCTTCTCAAACTGCTGGATGGTTTTGTTAGATGTCCCAGTTGTGAGGTGAGAGGGTTGCTCATGCTCAGAGCTTCCACTTGCATTTTTAGTGAAACAGGGATCTAAATCTGCCCAGGATATTGCCCAGCATAGAGATACCCACTCTTCTCACCTGGCTTTAGATGTTTACAGTATTGCTCTTACAGCTGAGCTAATTATGCTGGACTCCATTAATTGTCAGTGGAGAGAAGTAACAATTACTGGGGAGTAGCCTGTGCATTAGGATGAGATGTGTCGTGCCCTACAAGTGCTTGCTCCTAAACGTGGCTATAAAAGGAGCCAAGGGTAACCAACCACACTTTTTCTGCAGATGTCAACATCCAGCACAGAAGGCACAAGTTAGACACGACTCTCACGCGTGGTTAGGATAAATCCCACCCACAGAGACTGAATAATCTATTGGCAATAATAATTCATTGCCCCAGGAATGAAGGGTGCATCAGTTACTCGGATGAGCCTGTTCAGTTAAGCCTCGAGTCTGGTTCAAACATTATTTCACCTTAAAATGTAAAATAATGGCTGGGGGACTCTGCTGCTGTTGTGGATGGGAAGTGAGTGCTGTTCTGAGAAGGAAATGGCTACCAGCAGTAACTCTGACACACAACTCCTTGTCACACCAGGTCAAGGATGCTGAGCAACAGGACACCTACAGTCAAAAGCAGGGAGTAGGTAAGGGAGGGAATGCCACAGCTCCAAACTGATATGGGGAGAAGCATCAGGGAAACTGGTTATGCACACGTGTATGCACACACATCCTCCTGATACAGCCAGCAAGCAAGCCTGCCTTGCTTCTTCTGCTCTTTGCAGGACTTCAGCCTCGCCTCTGCAAGCAGTAACAAGCCTTGGGTCCTCGTGCTTACCAGTCTCCCCAGCATGGAAGAAGTATGGCAAGTTGACCCCCATGGAATATGGGATGGTCAGGGCATCCTTCAGGTCCCATAAAGAATGACCTGCATCCTCATTACCAACCTGGAGGAAAGCAAAAGGTATTTTTGAGCATGCTTGGGAAGATGGTGGGACTTACAGCTCTATATAAATGGGGTGCCAGCTGTGCTGAAATTACAATGCTGTGGGGCAGGGAGCTGATTCTTCCAGGGGATTTTGTCAATTACCCTGAACAAAATCCTGAGCTGGAGGATTTGCAATTCATTAACACTGCTTTCAGTATGGCAGTGCAGGTTCTGGCTCTGGTATACAACACATGCCATGGTATGTAAGTGGTTGTATCACCAGGGGTTAATGTGAAGCCCCAGAAGGAATACAGTTACCAGGTCGAAGCCTGCCAGGGTGTCTGGGAAGCGGGCTCTGAGTGCCATGGCAGTGAGGATGGCTTCTTTAATCTGGGAAACATTCAGCATCCTAGAGAGCAAGAGAGAGAGAGTGCTGCAGAATCTGACTCCCATGGGCCTGCCTTCGCAGGGTTTGAGTTGTGAAATGGGGCCCCCAGGGGCATTTCCAAAATGCAAGTTGCTCCTGAATCTGACAACCAGCTTCAGGTCTCTAGAGGAACAGCAGCAGAAAATTGATGTTATGAAAGGAAACCCATGAATGACCAGGAAATGCCTGGCTAGACCCTGCTGTCACTTGAGTTGAGGCATGCTTGTCTAACTCACTGGCTTTCCCATTTACCAAGCAGGGAAGGGAACACAACAGTGTGGAGAGAAAATGTTTGTTTTTATTTCCCCCCGACTGTTTTGCTGGGAGGTGAGACAGTAGCTGCATTTCAAGAGAGTTTTACATTTAGGTCTCTTCCAGCCTTATCAGACTTAAACATCTCGGTGCATTTCACAGACTGTGTCTGTACCCAAGCTGGCCAGAGAGACGAGCCAGCTCTGAGCTGGAAAGGGCATTGTGCCAAAGCAGAGGCTGCTGAGAGGTCTGCTCTGCTTGTGAGGATCACCTCACATGACTTCGTGGCATCTGGCTGCCTTGGAGAGCAGCCCTGTGCCCGCCCGCCCGGGCAGCAGCACGAACATGGCGTGCAGGGTTCCACGGGGACCTCTGCCACAGCGAGTGCCCGTTCTCGGGCACTGCTTCAGTTTCTGCACGGAGAGGGGAGTGTGTCCAGCCCCAGGGAGAGAGCAGGCACGGCTTGGGCACGGCTTGGGCACGCACACAGGCAGCCCTGCCCGGCCCAGTCCCGCTCGCAGGGCTCACGGACGCTCCTCTGGCGCTCGCCCCACTGCCCTCGCACGTACACAGACTTTTATAGAGGAGTTCTCACCCTCAGCCTTTTACACATGCCAGGGAATGCTTCAGGAGTCAACACCCCGGGTCCATCGATGCACGTGGATATTACCAACCAACTGTGGCACTCCAGCCCAGCCCTCAGCATTGCTTCTCCCAATCCTCCCTCTGCCCGCCTCCGACACGGCACGGCCGCTCTCAGCCCTGCTCAGCCTCTACCTGTGCGCTGCAAATATAATCTTGGCTCCAACAAAGTCTGGGTGCTCCTTCACAAACTGCCTGGTCACCTCCCGGTAGGTTGCCACAGACCATGATTTGTTGTGCCGGGTGCCATCCAGTTCATACACCTGCAGCGTGAAAAGGAGGTGTTTTACTGGGAGGTGGGAGAAATGAACTGGCAAAACCCTTGGGAGAAGCAAAGTGCTGTGGTCCTGAGAACAGGGCGGGAAAACAAAAGCAGTAAAATCTGTGCAGAACATTTTTTTCTTCAAGCCTGTACCAGCTGGCAAGAACCAAAGAGTGATTTTCATCCCTCCTGTGTGACACAAGTTTCTCCATGTTCAGACGTGGCAAGCAAGTGCCCTTGAGTACCCAGAGGAGACCGTGACCTCTTACTGCTGTCTCTATCAAAGGCTGGAGTGTTTTGTCCAGCTGTCTGGCGGCTCACACATGCTCTGTGCCTTGCAGTGGCAGTCTGTCAGCCGAGGCAGCCCCCAGGCACACGATGGCTGAGCTCCATGAGCTACCAGCTGAGCTGGGCTTCTGCTCCCCTCTGCCAGAGGTTTGCTTCATGACCTTGAGTCAGTCATTGAGTCTCACCATGCTTTCCCAGGTCTCTGGCTGCAAACTGGGAAAAAGAATCCTTTTGGCATGCTCTCTCTCATCAACTTGCTCTGGAGGTCCCTCACTACCGGGGCTGTTCTTGGGGATTTTGCCCCGATTTCAGCAGGGATGCAGACCCTGAATACCCCCACTGGTACTAACCCACAAGGACACTGCCTGGAGGCGCTCACAGACAGTGGCTGAAACCACTCCATCGGTTCTCCTCTCACCCTTCTCCCCATTCTTTTCTCTGTCACCTTTCTCCTCCAGCCTTCAACTGCTCCACTTCACCCCCTAACTTCTTCTCTGGTGCTGTCCCTTGCAAGGATGCCCCTCGCAAAGCCCCGCACCCCGTCACAACGTGGTGTCCCCCTTGCAGGCACCAGCAGCCGTGGGGCAGCTGCAGGTGCTCAGAGGGAATTTTCCCCAGCTGCAGCCCATGGGAATGTGAGACTTTACACAGCTGAATCTGCAAACACAGCTGGGCTTAGGGGGCTTTTCCACAATGTTTGCTGTTTCGCACTAAATCCCGGTTTTCATTTACTTTACCTCCGGGGCCGCTTCTGGCAGGCTTTGCTGCAAGGAGAGCTTTTGCCGTGCCAGCGCTGCTGCCCGAGCCTCGTGGAGGATCTCCAGCCACACCAGCATCTTGCCATTGCCGTCACGCCCCGCTCACCTTGACTTTCACCACGGAGCACTTCCCTGCCCTCTCAGCGCGGTTTCAGCCCAGCTGTCCCTTCGCTGCCCTCCGTCCCAGCCCCTGCTGTTCCCCACCGCGGTGCCCGGGCTGCGGGACGCCTGCCCAGAGCTCCCAGCCCGTGAGCTGCCGGCCACGAGCGAGCCCCAGCGCCCCGCAGGCTCCACGGCCGCCGCCAGCACCAGGAGCTGGATGGGAAGCCAACCTTCCCTGCCAAGTCCTCCAAAAGGACTTAGGGCCGTGTCCAAGGGCTGATGGTAAGGGTAGGGTATTTTCCAGTCAGGCCCACGCACTTGTGTCATGGCAGATGCTCTTGGCCTGGAACCCTGTGCGGCCTGAGGGGATGCCAGCGTTCACTCAGCCTCACAGCACAGGCATTTTGACACTGCTGTTATTTTCTCTTTCCAGGTACCCCCAAGACACGTGGTGGCTGAGTTCAGAGCAACTGGCTTATGGCAACCTCCAGCAAAGTAAGATATGTGTAAACTTTATGGCATTCTCCACATCCCCTTTTCTTCCTCTTTGCAATCCGTCCTTCTCCTCTCAGGCACGACAGAGGGGTGGCCCCGCAGCCCTGACACTGAGCCCTGTCTTGCTGTGGGGCCAGCCCAAGCTGCAGCAGGGTGGGGTCAGCAGCCCCGCTCCCCAGCACTGGGGACAAAGCCGGATCAGCCTCCAAATCTGTGACAGCATCTGCTGGCGGGGTGGCTGTGGGGGCCTGCCCAGCAGCAGCAGTGGTTGCTGGGGCACAGACATTCCTCTGCAGCTGGCTGGAGCCCACCAGCCATTGCATGCAAGGGCTGTGAGCTAAGGAAGCTGCTGGCAGGCGCACGCAGGAGCTGGGACACCAGCAGGACATCAGCATAGCTGCTGGTCCGCCGGGTGTGGGGCCAGCAGCAAGCTGCCACCTGCATTCCCAGGCACAAACCACCACATGGTCCTTCAGGTGCTGCTGGAGCGACCTCACAGAGCAGCTCCAGTCCTGCTGTGATGGAATGCTGAGGACACGGAGGTGGGTGGGCTGGTGAGGACCAGCAGACCCAGTGTGTTTGTTTTGGTAGGGCATCTGCCCCTCTGACAGAAGTCCCACCCCCATGGAGTCCTGCGTGGAGCTGGGCTGGGGAATTGTATGGGAAAGGTGTGTCTGCAGTGACAAAATTGTCACTGGGGAAGTGGGAACACTTATGGTGGTGTGCTCTGCTGGTGCCTGGGGAGGTGTTAGGGCAGAGTGGCTTTGTAGGACAATCTGACCAGATCTGGGTAACACGCAGGGAGAAAGGCCTAAACTATTAACAGCAGATTTTGGTGTTAGTGGCAATGAAAGGAGCAGTTCATGCCTCATACACACAGCCAAAATTTTAGGTTGTCTGCAAATTGTGGAAAGTTGTGTTTTGCCAGTTGATTGACTCGCCTATTGAGAGTAATCATTGTGAAATAAGCTGAGGGTTTAAAATAACATAACTATGCCAAAATAAGTCTCTATTCAAGACAGGAAATTTGTTCAGAGTAGCTGCCACAGAGCAGGTGATTCTGGTGCAGACAAAACTGAGCTACATCTTCCCAGTGAGCAAGATTTTGACACAGCTCCCAGTCTGACTGTATAATGTAGTTTTGTGCCGATGTCACAGCAGGTATCTCCCTTAGCCCTTAAGAACAAAGAACCTCTCACTTCCAAGCCCTTGCCTATGCAAATCTCCAAGAAAGCCTTTTGAATATGATCAAGGTTTTCCAGCATCCTTAGAAGGGCAGGTATGCAAACACCCAAAAACTAAATTCAAGATAGGGCTTGAGAAAAGTTATGGAGAAAAAGGAATTTAAAAGACTACTAGAGAAGCCAAACCTCACATACCGCAGGCAGGATAGCTCTTATCTCAACATACTGTATGTTATCTTCATAGAGCTCCAGCAGCCCCTGGTAGAAATAGGCCTTGAACACAGGTGCATAGCAGATAAGTCCAGAGGCAATGAGAAAGATTTCTTCAAATCTTTTCCAAATGAAAGTCTGAGAGGGGTAGGCCAGCTCAGGGGCATCTGTCACCAGGGTCAGGTTTCTCAGCAAGCTATAGAAAAGGGAGAAGAGAAGGAATGAGGAGAACAAACAGAGCCTGTTGGCACTGCAGTACAACAGCGACTGGTGCAGCTAGGAAGCATTCAGGTCATTTTTCTGCCACCTGTATTTACTCCTCTAATGGCTGGCACAGAATTCATGTGATACACGTTGAGCTGTAAGCAGGGTAGGAGTAGGTGTTTAAAACCTGCCCCTCCTGTTTTCAAGGGCAAAATCTTGAGGAGGAATGGAGTTACAAAAGCAAGTATGGTGCTTTTATATCAATTATGCTGTTACCCAGTGTATCCTTGTCTTGGTTTGAGGAGACAGGTGTCTGTTAAGGAAGGCAAGAGCCTCCCCTGGAATGGAGAATGCAACCCCCTTCCCTCCGAATTATTATAATTTTGAAATTAAGGGCTTTCAGGCAACGATATGAGGAATAGGAATAACAGCTCTTTACTAATATATATATATATAACAAGGCAAACACCCAGCAATAACTCTGGCAATAACCCCAAACAGAACCAGAACCCGGTGCCGGTCTCTCCCGCCTGTCAGGCCCTTTCCCTTGGGTGCAGTTCCGCTCACGGCCGGCAGGGGCGCTGCTGGCTCCGGGGAGCGGGGCGGGTGCGATGGCTCTCCCGGCCAGCAGGGGGCGCTCCGGAGCGAGCGCAGCCCTCACGCGGCGATGGCGGCCGGGCCGGGCCGGGAAGGGATGGAAGGGAAAAGCTTCTCAAACCTCCCTGAGGCAGCCGATCGGGAACAGCAGGCTGGAACAGCAGGGATGAGCAATCCCGGGCGGCAGGCGAGATGTATCAAGCTCTGGGGCTGCAGCGGGAGCCCCGGGAGGTCTCGGCAGGCAGGGGCTGTGGTGCAGGGCAGCGAAGCAGCGACAGAGCAGCAGCGGAGGGGCCGCGCGGCTCCCACCGGGGCTGGGAAAAGGTGGGCTTGGAGTCCCGGGCTTCCGCGACAGCAAGAGCACAAAGCGATGGATTCTCTGCACCACGAAAGCAGCCACTCTCCGCTCCAACGCCGGAAAAGCAAGACAGCGAGAGCTCCTATCTCCCTTCTTTTATTCAGTTCAAAATCTCGTGGTCTCTCGTTTTCCACGGTGACATCCCAGGTAAAAGAGATCAGCCACCTGGACCTGTCCTTGTGGCCAGGTCTTTTGTCTCTGTTAAGTACTCAGCAATTTGTTTCCTAGCAACATGTATGGGGAAAAATTCTTTAAGAGAAAAAGGGAAAAACTGAGAACCCCTTTTTAAAACCTCAACATCCTTAATTTGAAAGTAGGCATGCACATTACTCCTGCAGACAATATATTTTCCCAAGGATCCTCAATGCACCTAAGATGTTACAACACCTGACCCTCTGTTCAGCATCTAAAAGACAGACTGAGTTTACAGGAGATACTGGGCCACCACCAACCTGCTCATCCTGAGCCCCTAAGTTGTCCTGGTACCTTTGTATTGTCGAAATCTGCCATCTAAAAAATGCAGGGGGAAAACAATTTCTGATTCAACAGAATCAGGAATCATTTTTTCCCACCAGTGAGAACAAACCTGATGCCCTGCCTGCCTTGCTGATAGCTACTTCAGGGAAACAGCTGATAGGAATCTCAGTCCTGGCTTTTCCTTAGTGTGATGGAAATGTATTTATTTCCTCTGTACACTCAGCTGGCATATAAGCCTCTTTCAGAAATCCAGAGAGACAGTGGGCAGTTTTATCAAGCAGAGTTTAAGGGAGCCAGTAAATTGCAAGATTATCTAATTGTGGGTGACAGCTTGCACTGAGGGCAGGGTGAGTTTCTGTGCCACACCACCACCCTCTGGCAAGCTGATAGCCTTCATCCCACCTGAAGCCTTGCCTCTGGCAACAGCCCCCCTTCTTCCACCTGAAGAGTAATTCATAATAAATTTGTCCTACCTCTGGGCAAAGTCTAAATGGCAATGCAGGGGTGATTAACTTCATTCCTGGGTGGACAAATGGAAGCCATCACAGCAACCTGCAGATGTGTTTTCTTGCTGGCCCAGTGCTTATCTCGTGTCAGGGGCTAAGCAGGTTCAGATAGAAATACCTTCAGCCATGCTTCAGCTTTCATCTGAGTATATTGTTTCCCCTCAATAATAGCTACTGATCTTTAATAATGTTTCCTGTTTGATGTCTTGGCCCCCATCTTCATGCAGTGCTCTGCTCTCTTATATGGGAGGTGTGGCTTTGATTTGTGATCTTATTATCTTCATCCAGGACACTTCTGTGGATGGAAATAAACCCCCACAGCCCCCCTGCAGATGTAAAATGTGATCTGGTCCAAATTCATAAACTAAGGGCAGATATCCTGGGCAGATATGCCTTTTGAATCCCTCCATCCTGCCCATAAAGCAGAGCCCATTCCCCCAGCATTTGGCTGCTGTTTCACTCTCTAAGGATTCTCTTCCAGGGGCTGCAGTTTCATTTCTTCCTCACTCTGTTAATTTCTTTGCCAGGAACAAACCTGTACGTAAAGAGATGCTACTGCTGTTAAGGCTGAGATTTTAAACGCTCAACAGTCAGGAAAATTCAGAGTTAAGGTTTCCACAGCAACTTGGGCTCTGCCTTCCCGTGCCTTACAACAGGGGCTTTGGTGCCATTCTCCCAGGACACTGGGCAACCCCAGCCACTGGTCAGTAATCCATGCAGGCAGAGAAGACCGAGCTGGACCACGCCAGGGGCGGGCAGCGAGGAGCACACAGGAGTGGGAGACGCCGCGGCATCACCCCAGAAACCAGGAATGCAGGAGGAGCCAGGAGCATCTTGAAGGCGCTGATCCAGCTGCCCGGGCTGCGGCGGGGGGGACAGCCGCCGGCAGAAGGGGTGTGCTGCTGCTCACCAGGGAGGTTTCGTGTGGGAAGAGCTGGGGAAAAGAGCTTTTTCCCCTCCTTTGCTGGCCGAAGGGCAGCCCCGCTGCAGCTCCGCACGCCGGCGGAGAGCCCCGGGCCGGGGCCGGGAGCCGAGCGGGGCCGTTCCAGCGGCGCTGCGAGCGCTCAGGGAAAAACCTCCCCGTGGATCAAAAGGCCCTGCAAGCCCGTTCTCGCCACTCCAGGCAGCTCCGTTTCAGATAAGGATGGGTGGTTTGTCGGGCTCCCAGCACCTTCTCCCCTTGTCCTGTGAGAACTCGGCTGCCGCAGCCGTGAACGCGCGCAGGGCTGCGCTCCCTGCCTGCCTTTAAATCTGGCTGTGCAAACTCGTGGTTGTTTACTTAGCCTGTGCTCTTGGGCTAGAAACAGCAATAAATCCCCACACCACCCTGCTCCTAAAAGCACATAAATCAAATTGTACTTCTCTTTATAATTCCCTTCCCTTTGAGACTGATTATTGATCCTTACAACTGTTGAAGATTTATTGCATAATAGTGATCCATCCTTGATAACCAGATAATCTCCTAAGGGTTCGGGGGGTTTTGCCATCAGTAGCTCATGCAGATGAAGCAAAGCTTCAAAAAAATTTTTTTTTTTTTTTTTTTTTTTCTTCTTTTCTGGAATGGGCCTTTGCCAGTGATCAGGTGCAGGCTACCAATAGCCTTCCATGTCATGTCATATAGGCACTGAACAATGCTATTGCAATGCATATGCCCAAAGGGGCACAGCTAAAATGACCAGCCAAGGATTATTTATTTTCAGCTGTGGGTTTGCTTTCTCTTTTCCTGGGTTTTTCCCCGTTTTCCTTTCCTGTGCTACATAATACAGAAGCGAAAGGTTTTGTTGCCTTGTTTTTAAAGGGGTTCTTTTCCCTGCTTCTTTTTCTCTTCTCGATGGGTAATTATGCCCCTCTCCTCACCGTAGTATCTAAATGTCTTCCAGTGGTGCATTAAATAGTGTGACTAACATCTGTCACATGTGGTTCATTCGCTTTCTCTCGCTCTCTCTCATCCCCTCTTCTTCTCCCCAAGGGGAGACTTGTAGAGGGAGCGGAGTGCTTTGTTTCTGTAGTGGATTTTTATTCCTTTTTTCCCCCCGTAATGCACACACTGCCCTATTTTTCTGTGAGATAAGGCAGTCAGAGGACACGGAGGGGAAGGTGATGGCGGCCTGGGCAGCCGCCAGCGCCCAGGGGAGTTGTCCCTGCAGCCTCGGCCGTGGTGTCAGCTCCCTCACAGATGACTTCATCCTGGTGATAGAGAGCTCTGCTGGGCACGGCCTCCATCCCCGGGCTGCTGGAGGGGGGTGTGCGGTGGTATTTTACAAATATCTGGAATGTCAATGCTGCTTCCCTAAATATCTGGGGGCATGCTCTTGCTTTGGAGATGGTAGCCATTATGTTGCCTCTTGAGGGAAAGAATGACATTCTCCTGTATCGTAATTGATTGTGAAGAAAATAAGTGAGGATTGTTTTTCCTTTTAAGGATGAAAGCAAAATTCCCTTCCTTTCGCTGTCCCTTGGCCCATGGTCTCCTGGCTCTCCTAAGAGCAGCCTTTTGGAAGCTTACCAGTAACACAATACCCCGGGGTCTTGGCCCATGAGATGTGTGCTTTGAATAGGAATGATTAGACCTTCTCTTGAGCGAAACAAACAAAAGGAGTCACTTCCAAAGTGCACACACACACACGTGTATGTGTACCTAAAAATGCAAACAGCAAAAATTGTGCAGATTCCCCTTTCTTCCACCCCTTCCTGGTCAGAAATGCTGTAAGGTGAAGGAGGTGCAGCTTCTCAGAAACATTTCCATTGTTCCTTCACATTTGCTGATCCACCCTGTCTTGCATGAGAGCTCTTCCCTGCTGCCATATTCCCTTGACACTTCCTTGAAACCACCCAACTATCCATCCGTTCTTTCCTCTGACATCTGCTTTTTCTCAGCTTGTCAGTGCTCAAGGGCAAAGAGGAGTGCAGGATAGAGGTAGCCTGGGATGCACATGTTCAAGAGACTGGGAGAGTTTCCAGAAACTGAGAAGCAGAACAGATTGGGGCCTATTCCTGGCTAGAGACCTATTTCCAGACGGCCAAAAACATTCCTAACCCCTAGACTAGTACCCAGGGATTAGAGGAAAATAGGAGGGGAAGTGCCTCAGTGTGGCTGTTGTTGGTGTGTTTGCACATTATGTGCAATGACTCCTCTGTGATTTTGTGGTGATGAGCACGGAAGGGCAAGAAATGAAGGACAACATACTCAAATGGGTAAGTGAGCACCCAGGGTGCGAGAGATCCAAGTTTGTACTTGGCTCAGGCACATGCTTGCTGAGGAAAATCACTTCACTGGCCTCTGCCAGTCTCTCCACATTTGAGGAGACCCTTGCAGCGGGGCTCTGTCTTGTGTCCCTGTGCAGTGCCTGAAGTCCTGCTCTGACTTGTGGCCACTAAACATTGTCAGACCAATACAAAAGAAGAGGAACGTGGCAGTACAGCCTCTGAAAACAAGTGTTTCCACGCAGGAGCAGAGGGAAGCACACCAGGCACAGCTCCAGTCACCCAGGTGTACAGCGTGTGCAGGATGCCCGGGCCTTTAGCCTCTGCCAGAAACTGGCATCACACCATGGAAACACAACAGAAACCAAGTGCAATGAAGGGTTGCTCCTGAGACTCTTCTAAATGCTCAGTGCAATTGCTTGGGCTTTAAGGAAGTGAAGCTGTTTCAAAATCCAATCTCTTGCACATGATTTATGGGTCTCCTGGTGTGGCTGAAGAGAGCTGGTGCTGTCATCTTTCCTTCCTCATCACTCCCAGCAGAAATGGAAGGGAGCTAACAGGGAACCAGTTTTCTCTTTGGAAGACAGAGATAAGTGACTTCTCACTGGATCTGATTTCCTCCATCACGTGTCAAGGCAGTTGAGCCTCAGGATATAAAAGGTCAAGAGCCCAGGGTCTGGAATCACTTTCTCCTTCCCTTCTGGACCTCCATAAGAGAAGGATGGTGGATGCCCTGGAGAGTCAGACGCCTCTGCCCTGCCCATTGCTGGTTTTCGGGAGGGAAGGCAATCCTGTGCCACAAGTCTGGAAGCTCCTCAGCTTCCCAACCCGACCTCCTTCCCAGATCTGCAGGCACAGAACCCAGAGAGTTTCCACGTGGAGGGGATACCAGCTCGCCAAGAGTTAAAAGGTCTCTCTCTAAGAGCACACAACCTCACTGAAGAGCACTGCGGTAAAACCCACCAAGTTTCACTTCAGGAAGGCTGGAATTAGGGTCATCTGCACTGCCTTAATCCAGCCCTCTCCTTGTGTGTTGGCATGGCAATACTGACTGTCATTACAGGACACCCCACACTCTTTTTTTTCGGCAGGACCCCAGCCCCCGGAGCGCCACGGACAGCGGTGCCCTCTGAATGGATGGCTACTCAATATTTTCCTTTGTCCTCACCGCTCAGTGTCTGCCTTCATGCATTATTTAGCGTGCTCTCTCCAGCCCCCCCGCACACCACGGCAGAACTGCATGCTTCCTCCTGGCCTTTTCAGCGGGGCTTTGTCCCGGGATCAATGGCCCCTGGATGGGCAGATAGGATTCTGTCTTCCCATCACCCCTGGCTGGAGGGGGAGCCAGGCTCTCCCCAGCCACCTGTAAGCGATTAAATGCTAGGTGGTTCGGAACAGCCCGGTCCTGAAAAAAGGCTGCCAGCAGTAAAATCGGGGAGGGGAGCTCTTGCAGGAGGGTGAGTGATGCCCTGGGGGCCAGCTGAGGTGGGAGCTCCTGGGCAGCTGCAGGAGCCTTGCCTGTAAGGGCAGAAGCTCTGTTAGCAGGAGGATGTTTGAGGGGTAAAACCCTGCCAGGCAGGGCAGGAGCCCTGTGTGTGGGGTTCCTTGGCCCAGGCAGTGCCCAGGAGGGAGAGCCACAGCTCCTGGTGATGAGTGTCCTGTTGGGAATGAATGCCTCATGCTTCCAGGTGCTGGGTTCCAGTGGGGTTTCAAAGGCAGTCCTCAGAAAACAAGTTTGGTGTTTGGAGGGAGAGCTGGCGTGGGTTTTATTTTGGGAATTTTGGGGATTTTTGCTAGTGCAGTAATTAACATAAGTAGTTTGCCCAGCTTCTTGCTCTGAATGAAAACAATGACTTTGGAAATGACTCTTGAGCTGTTGGGGAGAGCCTGTTCATCAGCTACCTGGCTTCCTCATCCAGTTTTTGGATACCTCACCGGATGAGGCACCATGTAGCCCTGTCCCACACTGAGAGTCCATCCAGCCTGGGTGCTGAGGAGAGGTGGGGACAGGTTTCATAAATCTACTTAAGCCACCATCCTCAGCATGTCTGTGCAAAGAGCCAGAGTGACTGTGCACAGAAATCTAAGTTTTTATGCTCCCTTGACTCTGGTGTACTTCATGCAGCAGCCTTCAAGCTCTTACATTACTATTTGCTTTTTCACGTGCACAGCCCTGAGCGGAGTTCCTCACTTCCAGAGCAGCAGGCAAACGGGAAAGCTGGACCAGCATGCCCCTGCCGGCTACACGAGGCTGCCACGGAACTCGGCACTCACCCTCTGTCGAACTCGCTCACGTTGCTCAGCTGTCTCCGGTAGGTCTCCAGCAGAAGCCACGGGGAGCACTGGGCTGGCAGCGGGCGGGGAGGGCTGGGTTTGGAGAAGCGGAAGCGCACGGAGCCCGTGGGGGTGAAGCAGATGTAGCAGTCGGGGAGGTAGGAGGCGTTGAACACCAGCCAGCCCACGCTCAGCATGGCGAGGTCGTGCAGGTGGAGGACAGCACCTGGCGGGGGACAAGGACATCCTGATCAGCCCCGGCAGCTGGCGAGAAGGTTTAATGGGATGAAAGTTTGTTTGCCCGTCCGGGGGCATCTGGAAATGCTTCTAGGAGGCTGTGAGTGATCTCTCCCAGCAAGGACTGCGCCGCTGCTCTGCCTCCCCCAGGCTGGAGGATGTGGCCCCCTCCACACCAGACACTGGGCAGGCAGAGCGTGACAGCTCCCTGGGAGCACAGGGAGGGGGGAAATCAATAGGGAGCTCTGCTTCTCCACTGGGATGGAAAATGCTCCGAGTTATTAAAGGTCTTGCAGACAGACTTTGCTGTGAGCTGGCTCAGGCCCTGCTGGTTTAAAGAGGAACTCTCACAGTAGGCAGCAGTTCAGGTAAAGCACACCTGAAGCAAAGCTCTGTATCTAAGATCCTTGGATCCCAGCTTCAATTTTTGTGTCTAGTCCGTGTCTCTTCTTTCAGCTCTCTGGAGCTCTGGCATGCACCAAAATCCCAGACCATGTTACACTGGGGAATTGCACTCAGATGCAGAAGTACCTTTTACTTCCATGCCTTACCAAAAGCATGCTTGCTTATATTGTACATCTGCTGCTGGCCAGCACAAGGGGCCTCTGGGACACTGTTATTGTGCAGTATGTTGGGAACTGCCAGTCTTCCTGGCACAGGAAGCATCCTCTGTATCCTCACCTTCCTTATCATTTCATTTTGCTGAAATCCCTCCTTTTCTAAAGACTCCTGATATTATTGGTGCTATTGAACTAAGCCTCACCTTTGTAAAGGGAAGGTACTGTGAGAGCTGAAGTCTTAGATATGTATTCTATTATTCTAGGGGAGACCTCTTAGTTAAAATAGCTTTGATGCCCTTAGGGGTAAAGGGAGACCATGAATAGCAAGACCAAGACACAGGACTGGTATGTATTTGACATTAGATTAGGTTCAAGACTATAATTTATAGTGGACTAATCTAATCTAGACTCTAATGTCTGTGATCTCCCACAAGAGAGGGTCTGGCTGTAAAGATGCTGAGGAACTGTGGTTGCTGCTCCCACCAGAGTGGGCATGCTGCAGCTGTCTGACCCTCCCCTGGCTGCCAATGTCACCTTCTTCCCGATGTGAGCAGCAACAGGAATTACAATAGTGCTTGAAACAACAGGAACTCCCCGGGGCTCTGATCAAGTCCTACTCAAGCAGCTACAAGGATGTGATCTTGGCCCTGAAAGCTTAGGGCCCTTGCAAAGGTGCTTGTTAAACCTTGCAAAGATTTAACATCGGCTGGATTGAAGAGTGTTAATTATTTGTTTTGACTCCCTCTTGGTATCAATGACACTGGAGGTGAAGAGAGGAGTACTTTTAAATTCCTAACTGTTCAATTCAGCCATGAAAGGATAACCACATTTCTGACATACTAATCATTTATGGTAATGGATTAGGATGCTGCAAGACAGGGATCTGCATCCCACAGCAGAGACTGTGAGGGAGAAGTTGGGAAGTTTGCTCAGGGTCCCATCCAATCTGGCCTTGAACACTTCCAGGGGTGGGGCACCCACAACTTCTCTGGGCAGCCTGTGCCAGTGCCTCACTACCCTCTGAGTAAAGACTTTCTTCCTAAACTCCAATCTAAATCTCTCCTCTTTTAGTTCAATATTGTTCCCCCTGGTCCTGTCACCGCCTGCCCATGTAAAAAGTTGCTCTCTCTCCCTCTTACAAGCTCACTTTAAGAGCTGGAAGTACACAGGCTTTGACTTGTACACAACAAGCAAAGAAACTCCCAGTGTTAGAGGTAGCCCCTTCCTCCTCTAGTGCCCCCAGACTTTCAGTAGACTTCCAGGTCTGCCACAGAACCACCTGCAGAAACACTTTTTTGGGGGATACAACACTTTTGGCTAAGATATAGAATAAGACAAGGTTGGCAGCCTGTTTGTGGAATATGTATGTGGGAAAAAGAGAGGCCCTGGCTGGAACATGCTGAGTAAATGGGGATGTCTGTTATTTCTTGTTGCCTTTGCTTCCTCTGCCCCTTCTCCACTCTTGAAAGACTTAAGGATCCATATTGTAAGTTAAACCAAAAGCCACAATTGCTGGAAATGTGTATTCATCCAATCCATCCCCCTCTTCCTCTCTCCCCCTACCCTGTCCCTTAGCTCAGAGTCAGGGCTTTTCCTGGAACCCAATGAGCACAATTTACAGCTCTCATAAGCTTGTCTCCCACATCTTGTGTTTTGCCCCAGCTCAGAAAACAAAAGGTGAGAAAGGACGAGTAAGATGAGCCTCCTTAAGCCAAGCCTACCTTTTGGCATGCGCTTTAGGATGCTGAACACGGTGCTCTGATCAATGAGGCTTTTTGCCCGGAAGAAATGCATGCTTGGAGGAAACTGTCCCGTAGTTATGGCTGCTTCCACTTCCTTCTTCTTGAGGTTTACGAGCTTTGTACTGAGCTGCTGCTCCTGCCTACTCAGCACCAAGTTGCCACCTGTCTGATGGGCTCTCTCCTCCTGCAGCAGGGAGTCCCGGTCCTTCCAGAGAGGGCTGGGAAGGCAGAGGGAAGGCAGGCTCAGGAGAAGGTATGCCAGCCTTATGCCTTGCCCAGATGGAGGTTTCATCTTAGAGCTGCACCTTGACAGGGAGAAAAGACTGAGGCATTAGCAGAGGTCAGCAGGTGACACCTCAGCAATGGGATATGAAGTTGTTCCTGCAGAAACACTGGGATAATGGGATGCTCAGTGCTGGCAGGAGCACCTGGTGCCAGTGTCCCCTGAAGTTTGGGCTGTGTATCAGCAGACTCCCTATGGCTGCTGATGACACACAGCAGGGCTGGGTAGGGAGAAGAGATTGCTCCTTGGAGCAGATCAGCACATCAAGGCAAAGGTCTAGCCCTGGAATGGGGGGTTGGTGGCATCAGGGCTCTGCTTGCAAGCTGGGATGGGGCTCTCATTGAACAAGGGGTGCTGGTGCTGAGGTGCTGGATGTGCTGATAATGTCCAGGTAAGGGGCTTGGCTGGAGCTAATCAGATCCCAATTCCCTCCTGTCAAGAGAAGATCCTGTTGCACTCTTTTAGTATATTCCAGCTATCAGAAGGGTTAGTTTATGGGCAGAAAACCCCAAGGCTTCCTCTGCAGGAACAGAGGTGTGTCCTTTCCTTGCAATCCCAGTAGAAAAGAGGATGGAAGTGAGACCATGGGAGTAGTACGAGATTGCAGGAGACAGTCACATGTGAACTCTGAGAGCTCTCCCTGCCCCCAGAAAGCACAACTGCAACATAATCCTTCAACACTTCAATCCTTCCTTAGTGACCCTCCACGCCAATCTCTCCAGAGCAAAACAGGCTGGAGAAGGGCTCAACATTTTGAAATAATCCTATGTGAATTACACAGAAAGGCCCTGCTTGTGCATGTGTCTTCTGCTCCCAGCCTCTCCTCCACCTGCGGGCCCAGGAGGACATCCTCATCCCCTTCAGTGGTGTCCAGGAGGACATCCTCATCCCCTCCAGTGGGTCCCAGGGGGACATCCTCATCCCCCTCAGTNAACATAATCCTTCAACACTTCAATCCTTCCTTAGTGACCCTCCACGCCAATCTCTCCAGAGCAAAACAGGCTGGAGAAGGGCTCAACATTTTGAAATAATCCTATGTGAATTACACAGAAAGGCCCTGCTTGTGCATGTGTCTTCTGCTCCCAGCCTCTCCTCCACCTGCGGGCCCAGGAGGACATCCTCATCCCCTCCAGTGGGTCCCAGGGGGACATCCTCATCCCCTTCAGTGGGTCCCAGGAGGACATCCTCATCCCCTCCAGTGGGTCCCAGGAGGACATCCTCATCCCCCTCAGTGGTGTCCAGGAGGACATCCTCATCCCCCTCAGTGGGTCCCAGGGGATGAAGGCACGCTGGGGGAGCCAACACAGCAGGGGGTGGATGCAGCCCCATACCAGGCCTGGCTCTGAGCTCAGAAAAGGAAAGATCCTAAAGAAAGTGTTATCCTATCCGTGGTGAGACTGCCTCACTTACGGTTCACTCTCGTCCTGCTGGCACCCAGGGCTCCCGCGGCGGCTGCCCGAGGGAGCGGGGAGCGCTTCTGTCCCCTGCGAGCCGGCGCTGTCCCGGCACGGACACACAGCGGGGCCCAGGCACACCGAGTTCCTCTTCCTGTGCTGCCGCCCCGGCTCGCCCAGCTTTTATTTCTCCCCAGCTGGACTGCTTCATGAATATATAAGGAGGAGGAGGAGGCACGGGAGGTTGTGAGAAAGTGGGACACGGGCGCTGAAGGGAGCCGAGCTGGGAACCGGGCAGCCAAAAAAGCGGGGTGGCTCGGGGGAACCCCTCCCCAAGCTCCCGCACAGGGTGGGCTCTTTAACCCATCGCTGCCTGCTTTTAAACACGCTGCGGCTTTTACACAGCCCGGGAGCAGCGCTTCGGCACGCATTGCTGCTGCAGGGAACGCCTTAAAGCCTGCTCCGTGTCCCGGGAATACACCCGAGCTTGGATGGCTGATCTGATACAGAGCACCGCGCGTTTAACGCCAGCCACGCTGCAAACTGTGATTACTGAACTAAACTTACTGCTCTTAGGGCTGAGAAAACAGCGATTTGTACAAGTTCCTTTAAATGGTCTTGGCCGGTGTGTGCCAGCGTTGGGAATAGGGCAGGCATCGATCCAGCCGGCTGTCCTGAGACACGCAGGGATAAGCTCGAGCCTGGGAAGTCAGTCAGGTGGAGGGGAGATGGATTTATTTTTTTTAAAAAATCACAACATATACAGTAATTTCAGCGTTTTATTTCACACAGTTCAATGGACTGAGTTTTAAACTGCTTTAAACAGATCTTACATAAACAGCTTCCAGGGGAGAACAAAGTCCAGTTGCTTTAAGTTAGTCAAAAAAATTTGGTCATTTAAAATATTAATTAAAAAAGAAAGCTCTTGTAAATTAAGAACTATTGAAAACAACTCATAGGAGTCACAAAGATTGTTTTTGAGGCAGAGACAAAAGCGTCTGGTCAGTAGTATGTTAAATTTCATTAGCTGGCACTAGTACAACAGACTGAAAGCAGGGTGTTCGGGCTGCCCACCCTCCCCGACTGTCCCAGCTGGACATTTGCCAGCTTTCCCTCCTCTCCTGGTCCCCTCACTCTAAGCTGTCACTAAGATCAGTCCCAGCATCCATGCAGGGACCAGATAGGGACCCCCAATACTCCCTAAGCCCTGTGCAGAGGGTGGCTGTGCCCCCTTGCCTGCCCCTCGGCAGGATGGGGATTCCTTCAGTCTCTAGATGAGCCTGCTCCCAAAGGGAGGTCAGAGGAGTGGAAAGATGGCCCAAATATGCTCAGCAGCGACTATTGGTTGACGAAAGCAACTCAAGGGTGGGAGGTAGGAGGAGGGAAGCGCCTGGAGTGAAAAGGGATGGTTCAGCAGGGACAGGAGTTCCGCCTCCAAATACCTTCAAGGGAACAACAGAGGTGAAGGAAGGGAATTGGTCTCATCTTCTTGTAGTAGTAAAGCCTGGCGTTAGTTCCATAAAACCAAATTCAGCCCAGGCTGTTGGAAAACTGGCTCTGTAGTGAGCAATTGGGTGCTAGAGACAGGTTCCCACTGAGGAGCACTGAGGGGGGTTAAAATGCTGTGTGAGGGATCTCAAACAGCTCACAGCCAGGCAGGGGTCTTGGAAATGCCTGCCAGAGGGCCTCAGAGATTTGGAGTGGTTCATCCTCTCAAATCGCATTTGAAAAACAAAACCAAAGTCCAGTGCTCAAACACTTCTTTGGTGGGACTTTCCCACAAAAACAATTGCAGATGTTGTCAGGAGAGTTTTGTACAGATGTTGCAAGGGTTGGACTAGGAAATAAGGTGTTTGAGGTGCTTTGCTTGCTATTAAAATGTGGTACATGCTCTGAAAATAAAAAATCCTGATGAAATAGGACCACAGCTGCTTTTAGGTGGGATCTGTCTGGACGTGAAAGGTGGAAAGAGGGAGAAGAGGACAACCTAAGCCAGGCTCTGGATGCCACCAGCCAGGACCCCCATCTGGGGGAGGATAGGGTCCATCAAGTGCCTGCAGGCAGCCAAAACCCTGGCTCTAGACCTCCCTGGGAGCTGAGGCATGGTATAGGAAGACTCGCCCTGTCTAAAGGACTAGCAAGGAATGTTACAGTTGTCATTTCCACACCAACACATCTCTCAGCTTGCTTGAATTCTTCCTGAGAACCAAGTAGCCTGTTTGGAGGTTTTGCAATAGCTCTGTGTCTGTCCACAAGACCACGATTGCAGTTCTTGTCCAGTCTTGACTGGCCCCTGGAACAGTCAGGGCTGATAGGGCCACCAGGCATGCCCTGCTGCTTCATCAGACATCCCAGCTTTTCCTTGGTTTCTGGGGTGGTTCCAGGCCCCTGCTGACCCCTCAGCTGCTGCAGCTGTACCCAGCAATGTTCCAAAGCCCCTGCCCTGGCTGTGCAAGCTGCAGGCGTGCCCATTCTTATGCCCAGCTGCACGTCAGATGCATCTGAAGCTTTAAATAGCTGGTGGCCAGCCCCAGTGCTTGCAGCGAGTTCCCCCCGCTCCAGTTTCAGTTCCACATGTGAACCGCTTTCCTTCCAACCGTTGGAGCTTCTAGGAGGTGACAGGTACCGTTTCCAGCGTGTTCCCCCACCTCTCCCTCCTCACCTTCCCTGCTGTGGCCACGGCTGTGTCTGCTCCCAGCACCCCGAGCCCTGCAGCAGCAGCAGCCGTGCAAAGGGGAGCGTGGGCAGCCGTGGGGCTGCAGGAAGGGGGAAGGACCGCAGCAGCAGCAGCAACAGCCTTGCAGATGTGTGTTTCTCACTTCATCTTTCAGCTCAGCGTCCTGCAGGGCCCGTCCTCCTGCTGTGGAGGGTCAGCTTGCTGTGTGCCACTGCCAGCCCCGGGTTAAAGCCTGGCAGAGTGTGTAGGTGACAGCAAAAGCTACACTGATAAATCCAGCAGAGGAAAGACCTGGGGTGATGCAGATCTGGCTGGGTTTTCTGTGTGGGCCACCCGTTTTTGTGTAAGCCAAATCCAAACCAAGGAGCGTTTCTGAGAGCACAGAGGGCAGGGAAGCTTTTAGCTTCCTCACCTCTCTGAACACGTTGTAATCTAAGCTGTTCTCTGGAAATATCACTGTAAGGCTGGAGCTGGGAAATGTGTTCCTAGCTCACCAGTTAGCTAATCTTTCTGTGCCTCATTTGTGAAATGGAACCAACTCCCTGCCTAGCTGTGATGATTATTTGCTGTATTTGCTGGTGAAATAGCTGTGGTCCCCTTTCCAGCAGCTGGAAAGCAAGTCTGCATAAGAGATATAGTCTAGTTCGGAGAGGGAAACCATGAGGTAGGACAAGGAGCAGGAAAACAGCCAGAGGTGGGCAGGTGAATGAGGGCAGGCTGTGGAGAGTCCCTGCCTCTCTGCTGGGCCTGAGTGAGACCACAGTGCCAATCCCAGTCTCTGTTTAATGCCTGCAGAATGCTAAGAACACGTAAAAGTGCTAAGTGCTATAAATTATTATTAAAAATAGACTGTCCTGGGATGTTTGGGATCATTAAAAGCTCCCCACTGCACTGGACCACTAAATAACCCCTGCTTCGGTCTGGCTGGGCACAGGTTGGTATTTTAATTTCTTTCCACCCCACTTTGTGCTCAACCAGGCAAAAATATGGGCAATTTCCCAGCCCAACAGGGATATCAGTGGGAGCCCTGCAGCAGAGGGAACTCTGGTGTGCCCTGGGTCTTGCTGGAATCATTGCTCTGCAGTCTCTGCCAAGCTCTGCTCACCCTCAGGGTGCTCCATCCCCCTTCAGAAACCCTCCCTCCCTCCCCTTAGCTGCCCAGCCATGTCCTGGTGCATCTGTCCTTCCACTCCTCCTCAGCTCCATCCACGGCTATCCAATGATTCAAAATGAATAAGGCACTTGAGATGCTGCAGGAAGGGAGCTGCTGATGGAGAGAGCCACGGAAAGAGCTACATTCCCAGGTTAATGATGAATCACTCTGGGAGTGGAGTCATTGATTTGTAATCATTGCCTGGCTCCCAAATATAATAGCCATGAATTCCTCTGACCAGCAACCGAGACAAGGTGCTTTGGGCTATTCCCAGCACACCTGCAAAAGTTCAAACCTGGCTCACAATAGAGGGGCTCAGAGCTCCAGAAGCCAAACAACTCCATCAGCATCTGCCCTCTACCCAGAGGGGCTCAGCAGCCAGCACACACACCAGGCTGTCACTGTGCTGCTGCTGAGCTGAGCATGCAAACAAATACGTGAAACTGCACCATTTCCAATCCTCCACCCCAATTCCCTGCTGCTCTCACCCCACCCTGGAGGTCTGGGAAGGGGAAGTACAAAACCAAGTGAGCCGGTGTGTATTAACACCCCAGTGCTTTGGGGGCAAACATCAGGCTGCCAGGGCTCCCAGGGCACGAGCTGAGAGCCTTGGGTGTTTGGGAAAGGAGCTCAGTGCCATCCAGGGCAGGTCCCAAGCTGTCACCAAGCCTTCTGTGCAAAGATTGCCAGAGCCTCGAGTTTATTATTTGTATTCTTGTATTCTCTTCCTCTCCTACCCACGGGGGCAAAAATGAGAGCAAACTCGGCAAGCAAAACATCCTGGATTAGCGAGTGTACTTTGTCTCTCTCTGGGGGATGACTTTTGGGAGGGTAGAAGCGCAGTGCTACCATGGGAAGTGTTTTCTTGCTTTTTGCACTAGTCACATCAGGTTTCCTGCCTGACCTGTGGTGTCTGTCCATCACCAGGCTGTGGTGACTCACAGGGGTTAGTGTGGTTTTGGAGGGATTTGCCCTCGCATAGAAGCAGGCAAAATTCCTGTTCCTAGGAGCTATATTCCATATAAACACCACCCCCCACTCCCAGCCTCCTACTCCACCCACCTGACTTCCCCAACCAGAACCTAAAGCCAACCACATCTCTGTCCTAATCCTTTCCCCTCTGCCCCTGAGGTCCATCCCACCTTGAGACAGAGGATCCGAGTTCATCCCTGGTCACAGTGCAGCCGTGAGCATCCCCCTGACCTCTGCCAGGACATCCTGTGTCTCCATGTCAGCCGTCTCCTCATCTCGCTGCCTCTCCATTGCTCTGTGCCTCCATCACCCACACAGCTCCACCGTCACACACACCTCAAGCCCAGTCAGTAGGAAGCCCAAGGCCTTGCAGTGACACTGCACCACGTTTCTCTCTCTTTCTCACCCTGGCCTCTCATGGAAATCTCACCAGAAGAGGCATTCTGCACTGCATCCCAGAGCTATGGCTCTGTCTTGTACTCTAAGGCTCCAGAAATGCTTTGGAAGAGAGGATAGCAAAGGCTGGGGAGCACATCAGCAAATGCACCCGACCTTCAGCTGCTCAGAAGTCTCCCTGCTCTGTAGGGTTTCTTTTCCTCCTCTGCATGAGACAAGCAAGTCAGCATTTAGAATGGGTTTATGCTAAAAAATTAACGGTAGTGAGGAGCATTTGGGTGACTGGCCAACAGTGTCTGTCTTGTAGCCAAGCTTCATCCTGCCTAGGCAAGCCTCCAAACTTTATTAAAGCCTTGGGATGTCAAAACAAGGCTTCTGCACGGTTCCCTTTTGAGGTACCTCCAGATATCCCTGCAAATGCAGACGCTGGCTTCCAGCCAGTCAGCACTAGCAGCCCTGCCAGCAAAACCTCATTTCCCCAAGCTCCTCAGGCAGGGTTGTGCTCTGCAGGGATTTGTATTGCTCTCAGCTGTAGCAACACCTGAGCGACAGAGTTGAAAGCAAGGTGAAGGGTGCTCATCCCAGCACCAATCACCTGCCCAGGGTACACAGGGAACTGCAGAGCCCAGCTGCTTGTGATCATTGCAGACGAAGCTCAGGGCATTTCTGGCATGCCTAGGCTTGTTCATCCTGTTCTTCAGAGGCATTTCAGCCCAGCCCATAACACTCCTGTCCCCTGGCACCTCCCAGCCTTACCCCGCAGGTGCTCATAGGTACAATGTGACCTTCAGCTAAATCGCTGCACCTCCCCAAGAGATGCTCTTCCCCTAAAGCACTGCAGCGCTGCCTGTGTCACCACAGCAGGCAGCCAAGTGCTCAGGGCACCCACCTAACACGGTGACAAGGGCACGGAGCACACAGTCAGTGCCACTTTTGCCAGACCTCCAGCGACAAGCTGCAATGTGATCACTGAACTCACAAAGTCAGGCACAGACAGAAACTTCGTGGAGGCTTGTGGGGTCCTCGACCCAAAACCAGTCTTTTGGTAGCCGTGAGAACACAATGACTTTTCAGCCCACCCTAGGAACAAATAGCTCAAGTCTGCCTTTCTTTTAGTGTTGGGGAGCAAGCCTTGTGTCTTGATCCTCACTGTCAGCTCTGCGAGTGGCTCTGGTGTGAGTGTCCTGCTGAGGCCACCAGCTGTGGGAGCCTCCTCCACCTCCTCCTGCTCACCCTGGGATCCCAATCCACACCCAGCACAGCCCCTCCAGAGGGGCATGTTAGGAGCCCTGGGGAGCCATCATCACCATCTGCCTGAAATTCCCCTTTCCCGTGGCCTCCTTCAGTTTGTGGAACCTCCCTCACTGCTCCAGCACACATTGGGATTTTGGTATGTGGCACATCCGTGCAGGAATGCTGCTCCCCATTGCTGCTTGGCATTATGATATGGGACAGCTTCTTCCTTTCCATCCTGCCTGATCAAGATGTCCTCTGCAGACACAGTGACTATTTCCTGCTGTGGTTTCACTCTGCTGGTGACAACCCAGGCGAAGTCACAGGCAACATCAGGGATGTAGGCATCAGTCAGGGTGTCAGCTGCGAGGGCTGGCTCCGGGGGAAGGTGAGCCTGGAGCTGAGGGTGGCAGAGGGCAGGCGTGGGGCCGTGGCCACGCTGGCAGAGCTGCAGTCCCAGGGTACCCAAGCAAGAACAGCAGAGCAGCTCTGGTGATGGCAATCGGGTTCAGCGACAGCCCAGTGGCTGCCAGGCAGGTCCGTGGTGACGAGACAGATCCAAGGTCAGCTCAGGGACTGAAGTCCACGGGCCAAGGTTCAGATAAACAGGGTACATGGCACAGGCATAGCTGCAAGGCAGCCCAGCTGGGGAGCAAGGGCGAGAGCCCGAGCTAGGGGACAGCAGGACAGGCCCTCACTGGGGCTTTTAGCAGAGCTTTCTTGAAGAGCTCTCTTCGACATCAGACACTTGTGTGATTATCTAAGGGAAGGCAGGGAGCCAAACCCCCAGGGGATGCTCTCAGAGCCCTGGCATTAGCTCCCATGCTGTGTGAGCCTTCTGAAGGCAGGTAGAGATGCAAGGGATGAAGATAATCTGCTGCCAATCTCAAACGCTGAAGGTCACAGCAGTGAGCATTTTAAAGTAAAAGATCTTTACCGGACAACCCACTGCCTTCTGCAGCTGTGAAGTTCTCCACTCCTATAATGATCACATGGAAAGGATGTGGAAATTGCTTTTAAGAAAGGGAGCACTTGGTAAAGTGCTTAAAAATAACTGTTTTAACAAAGTTTTGAAACAGAGCTGGGGACAGAAATCCGTGCAGTGCACAGGAGGGAACACTGTCTCAGGGGTAATATGTGTGTGCACAGACCTTCTTTAGCTAAAACAGTGTTCACATTTTCACTCTGGAGACGGAGAACTATCAGCCAAAACAAGCTTCTAACTGACCAGTGGTTCTGGTATTTTGTTTGTTCACCCTGCTATGAGCTGACCTGAACCAGATCCTGTCTGCATCTCTTTCTTGGGTGTTCTAAACCCACCTCTGGGAGACAACAGGAAAGATGAAACACTCAGCATTCCTGCCATGCTCACCAGTCCCTGGGGAGAAGAGGTGGCTAGCAGTCACCAGCACCCTTGCTAGACCAAGATGATGATGATGTATCAAGGTGCCAGTTTCGGAGATTTTAGCCTAAATTCTGCAGCCAGCTTCTCTCCAGCAAGGCCCTACTGCAGTACCAGCAATCAGGCTTTATAAAATATATGAAAGGCTGTGCCACAGGCAGTGAGACACAGCCAGGCTGCAGCTTGTTGAAAGGGCCCACCTCCATAAGTGTGAAGAAGGAAGATCCAACAACTGCATTTAGTCTGTGGGCATCTTAATATCTCTGAAACTGCTGGCCAACCTCCTCTTGCCACTGTCCCAGCAGCACCCATCGCTGCACCGAGGTAAAGCTGTGATTCCCAGCACGGGATGGGGGCCAAAGGGAATTCACTGAGGCTCTCCAGCAGCCTGGCAGCTCTGAGATCTGCAATGGAAATTAATCACTGAACTCAGGGAAGCGCACCTTAAATGAAAAAAACACCACCAACTTTTCTGAGGAGGCACCTTAAATGAAAAAATCTAACACCACGTCCAGCCTGTTGAAATGACACTGTAATTAAAACTTAATGAAAAGCACCATTTATCGATGAGTTGTATTAACCTTGTCTAAAACCATTTGGACAAATTAAAACTCCTCTTGGTCTTTTCCTGCCGCGCTAAAAGCAGCAAGTCACAAAACAAATCAATAACGCTGGCCACATTGGTTCTTTGTTCGGGGCAGAAGAAAGCTTTGCTGTTGGAAAGCTTCAGCTGGCATGGCTTCAGCCACCGAGACGCTGCCTCCTGGCCTCTGCCAGGGCCCCTGCTGGCGAGCCCCAAAAGAGATTGCCAGGGTACTTACATGGGCACATAAAGAATGCTCCCAAAAGCGCTGCCGGGGACCAGCTGTCCCACTCCGGGGGACACTTCCAGGTTATTTGCATGAGCAGATATAAATCTATGCCCCAGAGAGCACTGCCAAGGGCCCTGCTGGCACACAGCAGGGGCTGCTGCCAGGGTACTCGCCCCAGCACAAAGCAGCGGGGTGAGGCTGTCACCGAGCCTGTGTGTGCACATCTCACCCTTCGAGGTGCTCCGTGGCACTGCCCCTCACGGGACCGAAAGCACGCAGAGCCCAGCATCCCAGCTGGATCGCTTTCTGCTGTCCCTTTGCCGGCCACAGCCCTGCAAAGCAGAGAGACTGACAGACCCCGAGCTCTTCCCTTCCCTCGCCCAGCTGCGTCCGTCCCTCTCCAGCCACACGACAGCTGAGCAGCTCAGCTCTGTGCCACCTGCTCCCCACCTCCAGCACGTCCCCCTCCACATCCCACACGCAGCCACCCCAGGGATGCTGCACCCTCCACTTCCACAAGGCTCAGACCCCACGGCAGCCTCGGGGCCGCTCGAGCTGTGTGCAGTGGCCAGGAAACAAGAGGAAACCGGGGAAGGGAACCAAGTACACCTGGCTGAGGCAGGCTCCCAGGTGCTGTTGGGGTTGCTTGGGCTGTGACCCTGGTGCTTCCTGAGGTCCTGCTGTGGGTGGGGGCTGCTCTTCTCCCCCTTCGCTCCTCCGCGGTGCTCGCAGCACTCGCCACGGGCCATGGCTCGTGTGAGCACCACGGGGAGTGTGGATGCCGTGGGTTAACTCCAGTTGTTCTCATACAGTCCTGCAGACACCAGGCTGGGCCCTCTTTGTGTGCTGGCAAGCCCTGGGTTTCCATTACAGCCCAGGGGAATTGTGTCAGTGGGCCAGCAGCCCTTCAGCGGCTGCAGTCGGTGCCTGCACGTTGCAGGCAATCTGCAGGGGTGCTCAAAAACACGGGTAAAACACTCCTGGAGAGAAAACATTTAGGAGCTTTCTCTTTGGAAATGCCACTGCTGCAGCATCGGCAGTGCAATCAACCTCTGGGAGAAATTAATAAGAAGAAAGTTTGCTTGTCTGCTTCTCAACGAAGTAGTTAAGCTGTGGAACTCTCTGTCCCAAGACATTTGTTTAAGGCAAAGGATTTTCTGCAGCTTTTCATAAGTGCCCAGCACAAGTCCTTACTGGAGTCAGGACCCTGTGGACACCACCCTGGAGCCACCCCTCTAACCTTGCACTGCCCTCAGGACTGGTCAGGATTACGGTGGGCATATTCAACATTCAGCAGTTTAAATAGAAATAGAAAAACTGATTTGTGTTATACCAGACTAACTCTTACTCTCCTCTACATCTTTGTTTTTGCCAGGGATCAGCATCATGGACAGGGGCACAAAAATCTTCAGCAGGAGGAGGAGAACATCCCTACTGATGAAAGGCTTCCCAGACTCCACTGGCAAAGGTTGAACTCAGCTTTGGCAAGCAGGGCTTACATCACTAGCAGCCTTTGTTACTTTAATTATAGCTTTTAATATTGCCTATAAAAGTGTTTGAGACCTGCTGAACTCTTTTCTGAATCCTGCTGAGACCCCTGGGCTCCATCACACATGGCAGAAGCACATTGCATAGGTAAATGTGCACAGTGTGAAAAGAGATTGCCTTCAATTGCCCTCGTATGATTTCTAATGTAATTGAATATCTCTGCTTTTCACACAATGAAACACAGAGATGAATTCCTAGTGAATCTTTCTGGCTGCTCATTCTTTCATGGAGTTTTATCAAGCTGCAGCCACAAAGAAGGGAAAAAAGACTTTGACTCAACTCTGTCTGGGGACTCAACTCTGCTTTTGTTCTTACCATGGGGTTCTGCTTCCCATTTGCATTCAGAATTATAAGTAAGTACTCTGTCTTGTGTCAAAAGTAAGTTTTTGATGCTCTTACCTTTCCTGCACCTTGGGTTTGTCCAGTCTTCTTGCAATAGTAACACCAGTGCAGGAGATTGATCTAAAATGTTAGCAAGCAAAATCTGCCATGTTGATAAGTGCATATGAAGAGGAAAACGCCCCTAAAGCCTCAGGACTCCTGTTTAGTTTGCAGGGTTGCAAAACATAAAAAAACCTTCCTGTTTATTAAACTGAGCAAACGTGGTCCAGAGCAACTGAGAGACAGATGTGGAACCCTATGATGCCAGCACTACAGACTCGCTTTTCAAGCTAGAACAATACTTTAAAATGAACAATTCATTACTCGGATCTGTGAAAAGCAAATGAAGCTCAGCCTTTCCTAACCTTGACATTTTCCAGACTGCTGGCCAAATCCATGGGTAGAACATTTCATGTTGGTAAAATAGAGGAAATAAGGCAAGAACTGTTTTTCTGCTGTCAGTAATGGTTTAAAATATAATAGGATAAAAGCTTTATTTTAAGTGCTGAAGACACCAAAGGAAGCAAATATGCATCTTCATTTTACACAGAACTTGCTCTGTAGGAAGGCATTGTCTTTAAAGGTATTTGAACTTCCTGCTTTCTTCCTCTATTTGAGGTGGGATTTTTTAAAACAGTACTTTCAAGGAATCTGTTTGCACTAATTCACTCTTCACAAACACTAGAGCCTTTCATTTATCTCTGAGATCCTTTGACAAAGTTGTCTGGCTGTGAAGAGCATCAGAGCTTGCTTCTAACAGGAAAAGAGGTGTGCAGGTGTCTTGTCTGTGTCACTGCAGAAAATGAGCCAAAGAACTGAACTGTGGCCTGGGTCAGCGTTGGGTGTTCTTTTGAGTGCAAGGCTTCTCCATTAAAGATTTTTCTCTTTCTTCTCACACGGTTTGTTAGCTTTCTAAAAGGAGACCTAAGGATGTGACTTAACCTTGCAGAAGGAAGGAAACCTCAAATGCAGGCTCTTCTCCCATTCTGAACTTACAGCAAACCTTTGCAGAGGGTTCAGCCTTCTTGCTAAATAAATGTAGAACCACTGTACTGTGCATGGAAAATAGGGAAAGCCTGGCTTTCATTTAAGGTGAGTGTGCCTTGCTTTATGGAAAAGACATTTGCTTAATGACATCTTGCATGTGAGAACAGAAGAGCAACCTACGTGATTTCAGTAATTTCAGTCCAAAGGAGTATAAAATCGTGTTCCCTCCTCACGTTTCTTAGGATGTGGGGACAAAATCCTTGTTGATAAACAATGGAGGATTGGTCCTTATGGCAGGTAGTTGCTAAGAACTCTGGGGGTGCTGGCTCTGCCCCCTGACTGGGGTCTCTCAGGATGGAATGTAAGGCTGCCTGTGTCCCACTCTGTCCCCAACACCCTCCCCAGTCCCTCATGGGATGGAAAAAGCTTTGGGGGTGGCTGATGGGTGCTGTGATTGGAGTGCCTTGGGCTGGAAGCTCTGGCCATTTCCCAGAGTGGGGCTATTGATGGCAGTGAGACTCGGTGGAACGAGTCCCACACCCTGAGGGCTGTGCAAGATGGTCAGAGGGACAGAACTCCTCTGAGGAAAGGCTGAATTGGGATTATTCATCCTGGAGAAGGCTCTTGGGAGAAGTTATTGTGGCCTTTTAGTACTGAAATAGGTTTTTATAAGAAAGATAAAGATGGGACACATTTTTAGTAGGGTATGCTGCTATAGGATAAGTGGCACTGGTTTTAAACTAAGAGGGGCTAGATTTAGACTAGATAATAAGGGAAAAAAAATTATGGTGAGGGTGGTGAAACACTGGAACAGGCTGCACATAGAAACTGTGGATTCCCCATCCCTGGAAACATTCAGGGTCAGGTTGGATTGGGCTCTGAGCAATGTGATGTAGCTGAAGATCTCCCTTCTCATTGCAGGGCAGTTGGAGCTAAATAACCTTTAAAGGCCCCTCCCAACACAAACCACTCTGTGACTCTGTGACACATGCACGCTCCCCCTTCAGAGGGCTAGCTGGCCTGACAGAGAATGCCTTTCTGATATGACTTATCTTGTCTGGATGACACCGCAGAGCCCCAGCGTACGAGGCACTGTCCATCTCTGTTTCTAATGACTAAAACTGGCCATGGCTTTATGGTTCTGAGTGTTCCCTGCTCTGATACAGTCCCCAAAGACACAAACCAGAGGAAGACTGCGTGAAAGCAAAGTGCAACAATTAGTAAGTTCATTCACCAGAAGGCCATTTGCATGTGCTGTTGCAATTGCTGCTCCACTTAGCCACTGCGGGCTGTTTTGGCAACCAGGGGCTGCTCACTGGCATAGCTTAATGTCGCCCTCTTTGCTGTGTGTTTTGTCCCTGTCCTCCCCCAGCTCCGCCTGTTCCGTGACAGTTTCTGCCAAACAGTGTTAGTGCATCAGCCACTTTTCAAACGATTGCTTCCCCACTGGGCAGGGTCTCTTCAGAGCAAGAGGATGGAGACCGCGAGCCTCTCAGCTCCAAAGAGATTTTTCCCCTCTCCCGTTAGTGGTATTCCCTGAGCCCTGCTGATGAAAGACACAGATGTGTCTGCAGAGGAGCAGCTCTCAGCGCCTGCCTCATTCCCCAGAGTCCTCTTCAGCCAGTTTGATGTCTAAGTGGAAGGGAAGAAAATAAGCTGACAGTGGGGTTACCACCCAGATGATTTTCTGAATTGATTAGCTGCTTTTTCACGGGTCTCACAGCCACACAAACAGCCACCTCCCTGGGTCTCGCAAGCTAAGTAATGACCTCGGCTAGGAGAGCTCTAGAGAAAGACCAGCCATAATGATGTGCTGCTTCCTATGAAAGAAACAAAGAGAAAGCCAGGGGAAAACAACATGAAGGGAACTAAATAACAGCTGGAAAGAGGCAAGGGAAATGCAGCTTGCAAGAGCGAGGTGAAAAATAAGCACCTTTCAGCAGCAGCTGAAATTTGTATGTAAAGGGCTGGGCAGGCAAGGAAAAGAGAGCTCAGACCACAACTTTTTGAGGTCAAGCCTGTGAGCACAGGGCAGGCTCACAGGCAGCTGAAGGCCTTCTTTGGGTGTGTTATGATAGAGGTGATGTTGTAATAAAATCCAGATCCCCTCGAGCTGTCATGTGCTGGCCAGCCCACTGCCACACGTGGGATGGCCAGGAGCAGCCTTAGCAGCTCCAGCCATGACCTCCCTGGCAAGCATCACCCCTAACCTGGGCTCCTGCACCCCAAACTCTCCCAAGCAGGGCTTTCAGCTCCAGCGGGCACTGTCCATGCCGCAGAACCCCCACCAGTGCTGCCCCCCACTCCCAGGTGGGAACAGCGGGCAGCAGCGCTGCCTCTCAGTGCACAGTGTCAGTCTATCTGTCTGTCCCTGGTCTTGTGCCCCAACCACAAAATCTCTGGGATGTGCAAACGGGAGGGGCCAGGGCAGGAGTGCCCAGCTCAGCAGCCATAATTGGGTTTCTCCCAACATTTCTCAGGGGGAATTCTCTCCTTCAGCATCCCTGGGTAGCCCCACTCGCGAGGAGGATGCACCGCAGGCTGGGAGGGAGGGTGAAGCCACTGCAGAGCTCTTTGGGGTCCATAAGTGTCCCACAGAATGGTGAACTTCACCTGCCTCTGGGCAGAGACTGGCACCGGGGCATGCTGGGCTGGACTCCACCGAGACCGTGGGCAGCTTACGAGGGGTGAGCTGTGGAAGCGGGGAGGCTTAGGCTGGCCTTTGAAGGATTTAGATCACGCACTGAAAACCTGGCTTTGAATGGGAACAAATGGTCCAGCCCTCCTTATCTTTTACTCCCGCCTCCTTCTCATGCCACAGAATAATGTAGATTAGGAGAGGGCGGGCGAGAAGGGAGCTGTGGAGCCTCATCCCTCTGCTCTTTCCCATCTGTGCTGTGCTATCCTGCCAGAGGTTTTTACTTGACCATAAGAAAAAAAAAAATAAACCCCACAATATATTCCCTCTGCAAGCGCCCCAGCCCAGAACTGCAGCCTGCTGCTCTCAGCGCCTCTAATTAGCTAAGCAAAGCAAGCACTCATTAGCCCCACCTGGGTCACTCTGCAACTGGGAAAGGGAGCTTTAACCCGCGCATGGCTCCAGAATAAAGAGGTGAGAGGCAGATTTGTGCCCTGTGCCAGCCCTGGAGCTGGGTGTTTTTGGGTGGTGGCAGTGGTGGTGCTGGCAGGGTGGATGTGCTGACACCGCTGCTCTGCAGAGCCCAATCTCCCGGGGAGGTGCTATCAGCCCCGATTTGGAGAGGCGCTTTGGGAGGGGCAAATATTTGTTACAGCACTGCAGTTTTAGCTGTTCCCGTGCTGGGAGTGCCTTGCTGGTGGTGTCTCCCTGAGTGTATCTCTGCGGGGAGAGAGGGAGGCTCTGGCACGACGGGTATGACTGCGGAGATAAAGTTTGGCTTGACACTGATCTGCTGTTTCACAGCCATAACTTCAGGCAGCTAAGCAAATCCAGCTGCCAGCTTAATTAAAAAAAAAAAATTAGTTGTGTTTTTTGTTAAAGTTACGGCATGAGGGATAAGTGAACACCAGAAGTATTCCTTGTGCTATCACACAACTATTTCTGTCCTTCTAGATCAAGGTTTTTCTTAGATCAGCTGGTTTTTTCAGCTGTGGTTGTGCATCAAGCCCCAGTGTAGAGCCCGGGGTGATGGGTAAAACATATACATGTGGGACAAATCAGTCTGTCTCAGGCTGTTTGTAGCCTTTAAGTAAAGGCACTTACAGGTTGGATTCACCCAAAACGGGCAGGTGGGGTAAGTTTTAGAATAGAAATAAGTGTGTGGTTCCTCATTCAGTTAAGTTCATTATTATTTTCAGGAAATTGGTGCTAAACCATAGAAGGCACCTCACTAGGAAAGGACAAGAGAGGGATAAGAATAACTGCTCTGCCTGGAGACAGGAGATGGTGAAGAACACTGAAAAGAAAATCTGCCTCTGTCCTTCTCTGTCACAAAGAAACAGCATGGGGCACAGCAGCTGCAGCAGCCAACAGCAGGAAAAGGATGGGGAATACTTAAAATACTTCTTGACTCTCACTGAGTCTTGGGACTGCAGAGAAGTTCTGCCTTCCTCTGTGTCCCCCACCCCACAGGTGGCAGGAAATTTGGAGCAGAGAAGGCCAGTGGTGGAGCCTGGCATGAAAGACACCCCTGTCAGAACTGGGATCTTGAGGCAGAATGATCGCTAAAAAAAATAGGATACTATTTTTGCTAGCTCTTTCCCTCCTGTATTTTTTTCTCAACTGGATCAAAGGAATTAGTTTGGCTGGTTTCTCTTTTATTTCAAGTCATCTTTACTTTTCTTTCTGTTTTTTAATCTTCTCCAGAATGGTCTTCAAAGTTGGGGTTGGAAGGGCTGCAGGGGAATTTTGGTTGTCAGTTTGGTTTATATTTAATATCACTGTTGTAATGGCATCTGAATGTTTTGCTGAGTGAATTCTTGCTTGGTTTTGCTTTCAACTTGATTTCTATGATGCTACTTCAGACAAATGGTAACCCTCTCTTATGGGAAAGAAAAATCAGCTGAACAAAGCACTTGCTTTGGAAAGATGAGGGTAGAGTTGTGACGGCTGTTCAGAGACTCTACATCAGAAAGAGAGCTGTGGCCCACAAATCTCCCATCCGAGGTGGGTGAGAGAACTTCTCTACCACATCTCACACTGTGCCCAGAGCATGTGTGCCCAAACCCTACCAAGGGCACTTTTAACCACCAGGATTGGCTGGTTAAAATCTATATTCAACATTGCCTCTTAAAAGATAGGATCTCTGGAAACTCCATCCTCTTCCCTCCCCAAACACACATTTGCCCTGTGGAAACTGATCTTTCCCCCCTGGAGTCCAGGTGAGGTTGCACACTCTGTGTCGCTGGTAGGAACAGCCATAGCTGGGTGCTTGTGGTGACAGGAGGTGGTGGGAGGATTTGCTATTTGCCCAATGTGCTGGCTCTCTGATTTAAGTTTCTTAGCCCCCTCAGGCTCAGCTGTGGCTCACTGCCAGTATTTGATCATATTTTCAGAGCAGGATTAATTATGCTTTTTGCTTGTTCGTGTAAGGGACCAGCAGCATTTAGGGTGGAAAAGACCTTTATGATCATCAAGCCCAACCATTACCCAGCACTGCCAAGCCCTGTCCCTAGTGCCACATCTACATCTTATAAATATCTCCAGTGCTGCTGACACAACCACTTCCCTGGGCAGCCTCTTCCAGTGTTTGACAACCCTTTTGGTGAAGGAATTTTTTCCTAATATCCAACCTAAACCTCTTGAGGTGCGACTTGAGGCTATTTCCTCTTGTCGTATCATTTGTTACCTGGAAAAAGAGACCAGCACTCACCTTGCTACAACTTCCTTTCTGGTAGTTGTAGAGAGTGATAAGGTCCCCACTGAGTCACCTTTTCTCCAGGCTAAACACCCTCAGCTCCCTCAGCCATTCCTCATTAGGCCCATTCATTGGAGGAGGAGGAGGAGGGAGGAGATGTGCCCTGTAATTTAGTGACCATTCACTCTAAATGAGAAGGTTAATAGCTTGGCCACTTCATATTTTAACCCTAAGCTTTTTCCCTCTCTAATTGTAAAGCATAATAGGTTTTATTTCCATGCGGCCGTTCCCTATGGGCCTTTGTCTGGATGTATAAATCAAAGCCTTCCTGCCACATTTTGGGGCTTGGGGGCAGATTCTGCCCTCACCCAGAGCGTAAAGCGGGGTCATCCAGCTGCCAGCAAAGTCACCCCATTTTGCCTGCACTGCTGGGAGTGGCCCCTGGGAACAGGCGAGGGAGAGATGGCCACTCAGATAACTGGCAGGGTGGTTGGGTGCTGAGGACTTTGCAAATCGGATTGTTGATCCAGGCGATTAACTTCGAGGGGCTGGGTTTTTCTGATGCCGTGGTCTAGCAGGGCAGACAGTATCTTGGGGGCTGGGGCAGACAGACAGAGCTGCTGGCATACATTCCTCTCTTCCCAGCAGGAAAATGAGGCTTAGACATGAAGGTGAACCAGGAAGGCTGGGTGTGGGAAACCCAAACCTCGAAAGCTATTAAGTGCAGAAGAAGGAATAAATCAGCTGGCCCTTCTCCCTGCTGATGCAGGCCTTTCTCCATTGCCTGTTTACTTGTATTTTCATCGGGTCACAGGTTTAAAACAAGTCAGTGCTTCCACAGGTGCAACTGTTCCACCACAGGCAGGTGGTTTGCAGCAGGATCCCCATCTTGAACTCTGGGAAAAAGCAGAAGTACATTGCTAGAGCTGTTTGGGGAGCTGGGAACAGGAACCTAGAGGTTCTTCTGGCCAGGACTGTGATCTGTTTATCAGATCTCTGCTCAGGAGCCGATGACATCCTTCCTGCCTAACCGTGAGGAGCACCAGCAGCTTGCATTGATATCCTGCTAGCATGGGAACCTCTGGAGCTGAGCCTCGGGTGTTTGGTGAGAGCTGGTAGAAGTGAACCAGCTGGAGGAGTCAGTGGATGACAATGTCACTAACAGCACAACAGCAGGTCTTTTATTTCTACTTCTGCATTGCTGGTTTAAACCGGGCTGGTGACAAAGAGAGCTGAGCGGTCCCTGTCATTGTGAAACAGCAGCCCTGGGAAGGCAAGTTTCTGAGCTGAAACGTGTGTTTGTGGTGCCTTGGAAGAATAGAGGGGTGTGCTTCTGGTGCCTTGGAAGAAGGAAACGGATACCTGCAAAATGCAGAGTGCAAAGCCATTTCCCAGCCCCTGTGGGAAAGCAGCGGGAGGAGCAGCCTGCCTCTTCCAGGCTGCTGCCAGCCCTTGGCTACCTTGACACAGCTGCTGGACAGGCTGCGAGAGAAGGGCTGCAGGCAGCCCCCCGTCCCACCTTCAGCACCTCAGGTCTTCTCTAATGGCCCCTAAGCTCAAGGCTGTGCTCCTGTGGACAGCCAGGCTCTTAACCCGTGACAGAAAAATCCGAGTATCTCAAAACTCCTTAGTTACAAGCAGGACTGTTCTGGGAAAGGTCTGGAGATGACTCACTGGATTAGTCACTAGCTCTTTCTTTTTGGGGCTGGGCACGTAAAATCCCTTCACTCCATGAATCTGCCAGCCATCCCCCATTTGGAGATGCTTCCAGTCACTTTCCTCTGAGTGACTGGGCAGGTTTTGAAAGTCTTTCATGGACCTTGTTCTGTTTCCCTTACACCAAAAACAACATTGTCTCTAAATCACTTTAAATTATGCTTATCCCGGGTCAGTTTAGATACACATACTGATTTAAGTAAACCAGTAAAAGTACAGCTTAACTGTTTCAAGAGCAACTACATTAAGAATCTGGAAATAAATCCATTTTTTTATATATCAGGGAGATTTTTCTACAGGTAGGGCAGACCTCACTCTAAAGCAAATACTGGGAATGCCAACTCCCTGCCCTTGGTATTTACAGAGAAACTGGATTAAGTCACTCGACCTCATCTAGAATAATAATGTTTAGCATGTAAGTAGCATTTTACAATTTCAAAGCAATAAACACAGGGATACCGTGGTAATGAGAACTGACAAGGCACTAGCATTAACTAATTAAGCCTCGCAGCTTCCCTGAGGTATCTAAATATGACTGTTCCCGTTTTATAGATGAGGAAAATATACATGAATTGATTTACTCACAGTCATAGGGCAATTCAGTGAAAGAGCTAGAACCATGACTCAGTCCTGCTAATGTTTGGATGGCTGCTCAGCCCTCTGTGAGACTCTGCCTTATTTCTAGACCTGTGCACCAGCACAACCTGGTATCCCATTCTTAGCAAGATTTAGAGATCAATCGCTTTTAATTTCTGCTGACTGCTGTGGAAGGAATGGGATTTGAATCTCTCTCTAGCCAAAAGCAGCAGCAATAAGTGGAGGTATTGGTGATGTTGGAAGTGGATGCTGGTGAAGTCACAACAAGTTAGCACTGGAGAGCTGCACTCACCACAGAAGCAGCACAGCAGGAAAAGCAGCTAGCAGGTGGGTGTCAAATGAAGCTTTGGAAAGGCTGTGTTGGCTGAAAGCACCACGGGCTTTGCCTTTCCAAGCCCCGCCACAGCTGCGGGATTTGGTATGCACACAGCCAGACCATTTTTAATCTGCATGGGCTCAGTGGTTTACACCAACGCTGAATCTGGCCCAAAAAGCTCCGTGGGGAGCACAGCTCTGGCACCAGCACTGAACAGGAATCGTCTTGTTCTGTGCAGTAGGTGCTCAGCACTTCTCACAGCGTGTGAGATCAGCAGCTTCAGACAAGAAATCCAGCTTTCCCTCATATCACGTCTCTGGGTCCAGACTACGGAACGCTGCTTACAACAAAGAAACTTTCAGCCACTCTGCCAGCTCTGCTTAGACACCACTAATCCCCATCTAAGAAGGTGCTGAACAGAGAACTGAATTGCCACGGCTTGTAAGCAAAACGGTATTTAAATTCCCCTCAAGGAACGCAGCTTCTCTCTCCTGGAGTGCCTGATGAGGGCTCCTCTATGCATGGAGCACTGCCCTGCTGTGCAGCATCCTCTGCATTTTGTCTGGGGCTGTTCCCTCTGCCTGTGAGTGCTTTACCTGCACAGCACGCTGCACCTGAGCCGAACATTGAATCCCAATGAGCCTCTCACTGGGCTTTGGAGGCAGTCTGTAGGAACCAGTCCTGGAGCACATATCAGCACCACTGCTAACTGCTGCTCTGGAAACAATTACACATCTCTTTGTTTATGCCGAAATACTGCTGCCTGCCTGTGGAATAGCTGTGGACAGCAGGAGTAGAGACAACAGACCCGGGGAGGCATGAAAGCGTAGGGGTTTGTGTGTGTGTCCATTCTGCTTCCCGGTGAGGTTTCCAGGGCAGATCTCTGGCTCCCCATCTCGTTTTGTGGCCGTTCAAGCCGGCCCGTGTCAGATTCATCTCTCTACCAGATGTACCCGGCAGCAGCTGGGAGCACGGATGACCAAAAACAAACCCCTGCGCAGTGGGCCCCTCTCTGCTGCTCTTTGGGGAAGGCTTGGAAAGATCCAGATTCCCTGGCTTTAAATCCATTGCCACAACTTATCATTCGCCTGTTGATTGCTCTCGAGGGGACAAAACATCAAGTTACAACCTGTGGTTTTCAGCCCCAATGGATTAGGAGCAGAAAATCTGTTGAGACCTAAGGCTTAGATCTGTTGGTTTGATATGTAGCTCCAGGAAAGCACTCAGGAGAGGAGCCGTGATGGAGGGTGCTTTGCCACATCAGTGCTAGCCAAATTCCCAGTAGGGAGATGCTTTTCAAGGAAGAGAGTGGATTGCAAGCTTAAGAGGCCCGGTGTTGCTAATTTTCTGCCTAAACCAATGGTGATGTGTGTGACTGCTGCTATGCTTCGTGGAAAGTGTGGCTACACTTCAGCAATGTGAAATTACTCCTCCTTTCCAGTGGTTCATTCAGCTGAAGATAGTGTTGTGCAGCAAATATCTGGGATGCTACAAAGAGCACCCATCAGTTTTTCAGCTGCTAGGTCGGGTTCTCAGCGTGACTGCCTTCACATTGGCTTGCACATTGGACAAATTGAATGTGTACATCCCGGAGACAAAACAAATACTGCACAGCTCTTTCACAATTGCAGTGTCTGTCTTCTACTTCATAACCCAGCAAAAAGAAGCAAAGACAGAGAGATTTGCCTGTGTTGGATTGTTGAGGGAGGTCAACACAAAGACAGTAAAATTCAGACAGGCTAGAAAAGGGAGATGAAGCTCTTCACAGCCAGAAATGCAAAAGTTCTGTTTTGAAGAAACAGAAATGTTAGGCTTTATCTATTGCTAAATCATTTCCCCTGAATTAGGAAAACTTGAACTTCCCAAAGCCACGTTCTTCTGTGAATGTGCTGCCCCTAAGAATGGAGTCTGAGGTTTGGTTGGTCCTTCTGCAAGTGCTTTTGAGTCCTTACAGGGGAAGACTGCAGTTCCTCCTGAACCTCGTTTATAGAAACGTAGTCTGACCGGCTTTAGCTTAAATCCAGGTGGTGGAAATGCAAGGAAGTTAAGAGTTCTTTTAAAAGAGATCTTTATTAATGATAATATCACTTCAGCTGGCGAGGAACTGACCTGTGCCTGTCAGTAATCCATTACCTTTCAGAGGCAGGCTACAAGAAATCTACCTGTCATTAACCTAATATTGCATTTAAGGTTTAGGTCAGGCACAGATGACAGGTGTTTCTGGAGAAAGTGGAAAACGCTCCTCCCTTCTTTTTGTTTTTAGGTGAAATGATTTGTCATACAAGAATGGGGACATGCAGTCCCTGCAAATCTAGAACCTTTTTTTAATTTGCTTTTGTCACTTTGAATTTGTTTGGGTTTTTTTTTCTCATGAAAGCGAGCTCAGAAATCCAGAGAGGACCTGGAACAATGAAAACAAGAGGCTTTGATTTGGTCCATCAGCCTCAGTGTGGCTGTACATGGTACAAGGACTCAACCCTCAGCCAGTTTGGGAAGAAAGGAAGAGAAAAAGCACAGAAGACAGGGGACGAGTCTAAGTGTGAGTATGTAAGTGTAAGTATGTGTAAGTATGTGTAAGTGTGTAAGTATGTGTAAGTATGTGTAAGTATATGTAAGTATAGAAGTGTGTAAGTATGTGTAAGTAATACTTACATATGCAAGTATGGAACTTACTTACATATGTAAGTATGGAAGGCAGTGAGCAGCCCAGGACTGGATATTGAGCTAAAAAAATCAGTGGTGGGGGAAGCCTTACCAACAACCTAGAAAAAAAATATGATCCAGAGGAAGAATATAGCATACTTGGAAAGGACACTGGGCAGAGCAGGCTTTGGTTTTGTTAGTTATGGACAGGAAACTCATAACCAAAGGTGGCTTGGAAGAGAAGAACACATGGACCAAAGAAATGGAAATGCCATAGTGTATTCACCAAATCTCTGTCCACTGTTAAACAGCAGTGACAGAGCAGAGATTTTTGTGCTTGAATAAGAAATTTAAAGAAGTAATTTAAGAACAGTGTAAGAATCTAGAAAAGCGAAGCAACCTTAAGTGATTGTGGGCAGCCCCCAGCATCCTGGAATAAAAAGAACAATATAAGAGAAAACACAGTCCAACAGAAATAATGGGGACGATAGAGGGAGCCAAATTAATTCAAAAAAACATTAGGCAAAATTGGTACCGTAGCTCTTCTGACAAAAAGAGAGATTAGGAGTCTTCATTAAAGTTCACAGAAGTTCTTAGCGGGGTAGAGAGTGGGGATACTACAAAGCTGTTTGACCTAGTGTCAAGAACAAGTAAAGATGCAGCAGTAAGATAAGCCACGGCTGGCTGGACACTGCAGGAATTCAGAGAGGAATGCCAGCAGAGAACAAGACAGAAATGCAATATAAACTCTCCTTACGTGGCCAGGGGACCAAAAGTTAGCTCTGTGGAAGAACTGGGAATTAGGTAATACTGGAGAATTCTGTAACTGGCCCAGAGGAAGCTGTGCCTGAGGATTTGTCATCTCAGGATGTTTTGCACAGAATTGTTGGTATTTTAAAGTGATCCTGCGTGTTGACAAAGTGCTCTGAGTTAGCCTGCCCTCTCCTCTCACAGTTACTGCAGTGTGGCTGGAGCTGGCTCCATCCAGTGCAGGCAGACACAATACACAAGAGATCAGATCCTGTCTTGCTCAAGATCGAGCCTTGCAGTCATTGTGCCTTGAAACACAGTCAGGGTTTCAGTGTAACATGTTGGTCTCCTTCAAACAATAAATGAACCAAGTCAAAAGCTTTTAGGGAAAACAGATGCAAAGGCCAAACTTAGAAAGATAGCTAATAAACCACTTAAAAAATAGTGTACATTTTGGCAAAAACCTTGGTGGGGAAGGCATAGGAAATCTGTTTTCTGTTTGAAATTTTCAGCGAAGGAAAGGAAGGTCTGTGTCTGAAGAAAAAGAGCCCTGATGGTACCTCTTGTGTCATCCTCTTTGCCTCTCCATGTCTCAAGTGACCCTCACAGAGCACAGCAGTTGCCACACCAGATGAGCCTGGTAGCCCTCCTAATCCAGTCTTCTCACTTCAACAGTTGCTACTCTCTGATACTTCAAAGAAAGGTACAAGAAACCCCATAGTGGACAATTATAGAATAACCCGCCCACAAGGGAAGTTTTTCCCTAATCCCTTGCCATCAGTTAGTGGTTATGTTGTGCCTTGAAGCCTGACAGTTTATATCCCTTCTAAAATTTATTTATATCCTGTCTAATGTGACCATGAATGTTCTTGGTGTCCATATAAATGTCTAATCCTTTTCTGAATCCTGCTAATCTCCTGGCCTCAATGAAACCTCATGGTAACAAATGCCATGTGTTAATTACACATGGTACAAATATTTCCTTGCACCATTTTAAATTCGCTTCCTTCCAATTTCACTGGGTATCCCTTGATCCCGCGATAGGAAAAAGGGCAATGAAATTAGAGCTTGTTCATTCTTGCTGAGCCACACTGCTGGTCCTTGACCAGTTTCTTCTCTAAACTAGCTGTTCCCATGCTCAGCCAGTTTTCCCTGGTCGGGTTGTTAGACAGTGGCCTGAGACACAGCACAGAACTTACACCTTCACCTTATTCTCTGTTGATTTTGAAGGGAAAAAGGGAGAGGAAACCCTGGAGACTTCAAAAGTGCATGCTTGTTGGAGACTCTGAAATCAGACTGCTTTATGTCAGCAGGTGTTAGCAGCAATATGATGACACTGACCGATGCCACCAGCCTTTCCCTCTCTGATGCCTCCAAGTCAGAGACACAGCGGGATATCTGCCAGGTGTTTTCCCCTTGGATCTTCAGGTGTTGCCTGAAAGGGGATATCCCCCTCCCACTCCAGCTCAGGCTTTTCACTGCTTCCTCGCATCCACGCTAGTTAAGTTCTGGCCGTGGGATTAGTCCAGTTCTGAAGGAATTGCCCTCAGCCACAGCCTAAGCTCCGCACGTCTCTGCTCTGCCGTGACTGTGGTTGAACTCCAGTTTCACAGTGGTTTCACATGGTTTTACAGTGGGAACCCTGAGCTGAGGCAGCTGGGCACAGTGATCCTTTGTAACTCTTTTGAGCCAGGACGGTGGTGGCCACAGAGAGGTTCTCAGGTGATGCAGTGACAGCACACAAAGTCACAGCCGCTTGGTGTTTCACCGAAACTCTCTCCCATTAAGGCAGTTCCACAAGCAGGTCCTATTAATTAATACCTATTTGTTGCTGAATGTTTTCCCGTAATACCATTCAGAACAGGGCAGCGCTGCTCTTCATTTCAGGAGAAACGGAGGGGCTGGGAGTGCGGGTGACACACGGAGGTGCCGCAGGGCACGGGAGGGGGTCCGGCTCCTCGTGGCAGCCGCGTGCGGAGAGCAAGAAGCGCCGCTTGGGCTCCCTCACTCAGAGGCGCGAAGTGAGAGCAGAAACCCTGGGGGATTCCCAGGGGCTCGCGGCACCAGGAGCCGTTCCCGGCAGCTCCCAGCGAGCAGCCAAGGCACCGGGAGCGGCACCGGGAGCGGCACCGGGAGCGGCACCGGGAGCGGCACCGGGAGCGGCACCGGGAGCGGCGGATCCGCCACACGCGGGACCCCGCCCACCCCGCTGGCCCCGCCCCTTGTGGGCGTGCCCGGGCGGGCGCGAGGCCCTG
>VZRO01003957.1:257508-378558 GCA_013397915.1 Daphoenositta chrysoptera | reverse complement strand
GGGGCACCGGCGGCTGTTGCTGGGGGGTTTCCCCGGCCCGCTCAGCTGTGCCCGGGTCGTCTCCTTTTGTTGCGGGTGGGGGTCCCCACCTGGCCGGTGCCGCCGCGGGGCGGGGGGCGCGGAGGGTCCTGCCGAGCCTTTCTCCCGCATCCCGGCGAGGCCCGAGGGCTCCGCGGGGCTCCGCGCCGCTCATTGTGCGGCTCCGCGGAGCCTTCACCGCCGCCCGTGTCCCCCACGGAGGGAACGCTCTCTGCCTTCGTACCTTCTTACCCATTTTCCCGTGTAACTTTCTTGTGTGCGTTGTTTGGGTTTTGGGGGTTTTTTTTATTTACTTAATTTTAATTCTTATTTTCATGTGCGCCGCTAATGTCCCGTAAATATTTTGTGCGCTGGCGACAAATGTTACAAACAAAGTGTGTCCTGGTAGGAAATCTTTTGTGCTTGCTGTGAAAAGCTATTCTTGCCAGCGCGTTGGCAATAAACCGGGTGAATAACGTGGTGGCGTGTGTTTTTTAAAGACAGTAATTGCCCCGTGAATGCGAATTCCAAAGATGCTTAAAAGTTCAATGGGATGCGCGGAGCCCTAAAGAGCAAAACTCCTCGAGCAGGATGTGAATTTCTGAAGAGGGGGAATCCCTTATGCGGTACGAAATCTTGAAAGGGGATAAGATCTCTCAATGATGCAACTTCTTGCGAAAGGGAACTCCCCTCCCCCTCCTATTGATGCCAAACCATTAAAGGGGGAGGCTCTCCGGGCCCAGCAGCGCAAAGTCTTGAAGGAACCTGAATTTACAATGATAAAAGGGCCAAGGCACTAGCCTTTCACCTTTGGAGGCAATTAGCATCTGGCTTGCTTCACAAATGAAGTAAATGTGGGCTCCCCTTTGGTTCCCGGAGCACGCTTAGGCTGGGGGAGTTAACATCATCACTCGGAACAAATTAACTTGCTTTTTTGGGGGGGATGCCCGGGAGGAGGAGGAGGACTGCGGGCGCGTTGCTGCCGGGGGTGTTGCAGAGCAGAAGCAGCACACCGAAAACATCGCCAAAAAACCTCCGTGCACGTGGACGGCCTGCAGCCCTTGGCAGAAATGGGTTTTAAAGCATGGCGTTTGTCCGAGGGTCGGTGGGAATTGCGGTTAAAATCGGGATGCTGTGAGAGGACGGATGCGGCTGTCAGAACTCTGCTTCTTCAGGCACGTGGAGTAAATCTCCTTCCCCGGCACAGCGTGAGCCGCCCAGCACCAGCAGTTTCAAAAGTTGCCGTTCCTTGAAGCTCACCATCTTGTTACCTCTTGCCTGGTGCAGTGGGTCCAGCCTCATCACTGGTCTCGGGGATGTCTGGGAACAGATCTTTTGCACAAAGAGCTTGCCCAAATAGTTCACGGTTTGAAACCTGATGGCCAGCAATGGGATTTAAACTTTTTTTTCTAAGAGTACTGCTCTGTGCGATTTTTTAAATTTGTGCTTTATTAAGCTGCATAAAGAAGATTTTGTCCGTGGTTTTGGACTTAGTAATGTCAGTGCCCCTCCTGGCTGTCTCACTGCTACCTCTGAGACATGTTTGAGTTTCAGGGGTGTCTGAATAAAATGGAGGTGGCTATTTTTCTAGAGGTTTGTGGAGATGCTAGGATTTAAAGCACATGTTAGGGGGAAATAAAACCCTAGTTAGCCATCAGAAAGTGAGTCTGTGCTCATGGATGAATGTTATTTTCTTGCTCTAGCTTTGGTTATTGTGGAGAGGTGTGTGCCTGTGGCTTGTGGAACACCAGGGGATTGAGGAGTGCCCCTTCCCTCAGGAGTTACTGGCCCTCATGAGTAACCCAGGGGTGATTGTCCCCGTCCATTTGGATGCAGAGTAAAACGGGTGTTTTGAGTCAATCTGTGTATGTGGAAGCAGAAAAGGAGATCTCAGAGGATAGTCAAACTCCTTGAGCTTCACAGCTGATGTTTGTCCAACTCTGCCCAGTATCTCTAAGGGATGGTCTGGATGCAGCTGGATTTTCTTGGGAATTCTCTTCTTCCTAGGAGGTGTGAGCTCCTTTGAGCTTAAATTCTGGTTGGCGGCTTTTGTTGTTGTTGTTGTTGTTTTTCTGATACCGGTGTAACTCCAGTGGGGAGTTTGGTGCTAAACTGTTACAACATCGTTACAAGAAGCAAAAGTTTTAAACAAGCCTTAATTCTCCTTGAATTAAGGAGAATTAATTATTCTCCCTGCTCTCACTCTCCCTCCAATTTCAGCAGGCGGGTGAGGTTAAGGTTTCACTGCTACCGTCCCTGCAGTCCTCAAACCAGACAAAACCTGATCATCCAATTTGTGGTGTTCTGTTGGACATTTTAAAAAAGCTCTAGCTATTTCTTGTTTTTCTTCCCTGCCCCTTCCCCCCCGATATTTTTTTCTCCTGGTGGGTCTGTCCATAGCTAGCTGGAAGGCTCTGTAATGATAGGCCATCTGGACCCATCCCTCCAGTGCAGAGCAGATTTGCTGAGGGTATTTGAGAAGTTTGGGGCCTTTAGTAATATAGAGAGGCAGAACTGAGCTCTTCTTTTTTTTTTTTTTTTTTTTTTTTTTTTTTTTTTTTTCTTAAATACAAAACCTTTTTTTTTTTTTTTACCTCTTCACTTGATAGATGCAAACACTTTACTTATTGGCCCGAAAGAACATGAAGCTTCCAGGCTTCCAGATGTGGGGCTGCCATCAGCAGCTGGATGGCAGAAACCTGGGAAGCAAATGTTTTAATTTTCTTTTTGCTGGACTGGTGCACAGCCAGAGACTGCAGGGGAAGGGGTCTCCAAAAAGAAAGAAGCAAATCCATCAGGCCGGACCCTGGGCATTGTCTGGGAGGGGGTGGGCACAGCTGGCCCTCATGCTGGCTCCGGCAGATGCAGGCGCCTGACGAGGTTCCTCTTTCTGAATCCCTGCTGCAGCATCACCCGGCAATGGACTCAGGAGGGGTTCAGCTACTGCCAGCAGGTCAAAAGTTCAGTGGGACAGAAGCGGGTGCTTCGACGTGTTCGGCTTCATGCCGTGTTTTTACATGGATGTGAGGATGGCAGAGAGCACTTCTGCCTTTTGTGGTGGGTCGGTTGTTTTTTTTTTCCTTCCTCCCCTTTTAAATGGCTGCCTTGTCAGCCATCTGCTGTACAAAACTTTCATGCCACTTCAAAAGTGCTCTTTTAGTTGTGTTGGCTTGGTTGTCCTGGCGTATTTCTTGGTGGTTTGTAAAATCACAGAATCCCAGAGCGGGTAAGGTTGCAAGGGACCACACTGGGTCATCTGATCCAGCCTCCCTGCATCAAACTAATCTGCATCAGTGAGTTTGTCCTTACCGACTCTAACAGCACTGCAGCAGGAGAAGGTGTGGCTGTGTGGGGCACTTTTTTTTGGTAGTCATTACCTTGATGGACAGAAAGGATGCTTTCCACAGTCAAGTTAGTGCAAGTGATGATAGGGAGTGATTTATTTCCCTCTTCAAGACTGGACTGTAAAGTGGGACACCTCTTGTGTCAAAGTATCTCCTGGCTATGTGCCCTTCCCCTCTGCAACTGAAATATCCTCCTGGCAGCTGTGGGGATTGTTTGTATCGAAAATATTGGGAGAATATTTAACGTTTTCAACCGTATTTCAGCACAACTTGAAAACGCTGGACAGGAGCCAGTGTGGCGTGGCCACCCAGCTCTTTGGCATGTGCTCCCAGGAGCTGTGGACTCAAACATTTAGGAACTTCTGCCTGGGTAGGTCGAGGGGAGGCGACTTTCCAGAACGTGCTTGAAAATAGTCAAAACATTGTTGTTAACTTAGTTTATTTGGAAAAGGGGGGAAAGCCACATTACACAGGGAAAACATAAATCTTTTCCTGTGGTTTTTAAAAGCGCCTTTGGGCAAATTGCCTCTGCTGTTAACTTCACTACAGCTTTAAGATGCTTTTCCTTGCCTCTTGCCCCTTCCTAGCACTTCAGGCTCTGGCTCTGCCTTTAGGTACATTCCTCCCACCCACAGGCAGGGCACTGCTGCTCTTGCCTGCCTTTTTCCTTCTCTAGTGTGGTATCTCCGTGCCGGTTCTTGAACAGGCTCTTTCTGTCAGGAATATTATGTGGCTGTTAGAAACCAGCGGCTGCTACTGCTCCCCTGGGTCCCCCAGGAGGAGGAAGAGTGTGGAGAGAGGGAGAGCTGGAGAAGGAGAGAGCAGAGAACAGTGTTGCTTCTATCTGTGCAAAGCAGATACAGCTTTAAAAGAAAAAAAAAAAATTACTGTGTTAAACAGCATGTTAGAATTTTAATACTTTGAAAAGAATTTTTCCTAGTGAGGACAGGATGGCCAAATATGCTCCGACCTCCACTGTCCTATCCTGAAAAGTCCTGCTGAAAATTCTCTGTGGATCCACTTGCTCTGCCCTTTGGGTGTGTCCCTTGTGATCCACGACACCAAAATGGCACAACCTTCCTGTTCTGTCAGTGGCTTGTATGGGGTTAATTACACAGACAGTAGGGTACGGTACTGGGGGACAGCCTTCACCCCTCTATAGCTATTCGGGTCTGGTGCTGCATTATTATTTGTATTACAGTAGCATATACATCGTCTACTGGTGCCTCATCCTGCTCTGTGATAGTTGGCATGGCCAGGTAGAGTCTGAGCAGAAGAATTTAAAATCTAAGTAAAATCAATGCAGCAAGAAGGTGCCACAAGCTGATGAAAATGTTGGTGAATTCACGTAGGTGGGCAGTGTTCATTGAGGGTAGTTCTGAGTTTAAACACCTTTTCAGTAGAATAGTTCAGTCGTTGGGGTGTCCATCCCTGTTGCCGTTTGCCTGTTCACAGTAGGCAACATTAAAGTGGAAGGGAGTGGGCAGTGACCGAAGCAAGAGCGAACAATAGATCTGCGCACTGAAACTCCCCTCTCATGTGAAGCACCTTGCTTTGGAAAAAACACATTGTCTGAGGAGAGGTGGAGTGACTGGCAGTGCAGGGAGAGGTGCTGTACAGAGAGTAGAGAGGGTTGGAAAAGATTACGGAATTCAAATAGACTGAAAAGAAAGTGTTGGTCCTGTTGTGTGGAGAGACCCATTTGTGGACCACTGCGTGAATTTGGGTTATATACTCCAGTCACTCTGTGATGGCTCTGCTTCCCCTGGGCAGCAGCAGCTTCATCAGAGTAGAGGGTGTGAGCTGGGTGTTCGTTGTTTAAAAAACAAAACAAAATTCAGGGTTAACACTGGTTTTATTGCTCTTTCTACCTGTCCCATCCACTGCTTGGTTCAGTTGCTGCAGTGCCCCATCCCTCTCCCCGTGTCTGTTCCAGCACCAGCTCTTACTTTGCTGGTCTTGGCTTTTGCTGTCTTCGTTATTCCGTTCATAATAGAATCATTAACACTACGTGTCAGTGTTGGGCTCTAGAGTTCATTGAGATTAATGGAGGGGGGAGGCAGAGAGATACTCAGAGCTGTTGTTTCAAGTGGTCTGCAAATTGGAAAGCATTGGATCAGCTTCCATTTCAAATGCAAGTCACATCTTTCCCAACTGTAGATCTTAAACTTTTGCACGAGTGTTTACATTTCATATAATGATACTCTAGTGTAATTGGATACAGAAAAAAAAACCAACAAAAAAAAGGAATAGGTAGTTCAGGAGGCTGATATGTGAGTTAAAACGTTATCTTAAGCCCATGAAAAGGAACAAGTAGTGACTGCACGAAGCCGAAGGGTGTCTGAACAATGGGTAAGGAAGGTTATTTTGACAGCAACATTTTGAATGGATCTGAGTTAGGTGACAGGGGAGTTGGGGAACGACTGTAGCAGTCGAAGGCAGAAGAAAAGGAGGAACACGATAAGAATTTCAGAGATTTGATGGAGCACATGGAGGCTGATATTACAGATTTTATGTGGTGTTAGTATAGGCAATTCTTCTGCTGGCACAGGTGACACTGAAAATCATGCCTGGTGTTAGCTGAAGTGTTTGTGTATCCACAAGTTTAACAGTTTAAGCTGAGTTTATTTTAAGACCGATTTAAGATAATCAGGTGCAAGTCTTTCCCCTGTAGAAAAAAAAAAAAAATTTTGTGTAGGAGCTTAAATATGACTTTGCTTTGTTTAAGAAGACCCAAATACCACAAACAAACCCGTGCCAATTCAATCAGCCGATTTAAACTTCTGCATAGCGCATCTAAATTAGGCCTCAAAAGTTTTTCCTTGCGGAATTTGCTCTAACCAAACCAGCTAAAAGTAACACCTTTAAAGTGTTGCAGCTTTATATGTAGACCTGCTTAACTGCGGTCTTTCTCTCCCAGAGCATAATGCCGGCAGAGCTGTGCCATTCTGCCCCTGGCATCTGTTAAGTGCCTGCATGAAGGGTGAAGAATTAACTTTTGTAATGGCAATGGATGCTTTCATAGACTTCTTTCAGGCAAAAATCTCCTCAAGAAAAGGGCTGTGGGTAGAAATGACAACAGCCAAGGAGGTTAAATTCCCGAATTAAAAGTTTATCATGTAAACCTTATTGTAGGTATGTATGAATTTTTTTTTTAAATTTTTTCTCCCCCTCCTCGTTACCAGAAGCAACAGCATCTGCTGTGGTGGTGGGAACAATGCAGCCTAGTGATTCCTCCTTCCTTACAGTAGAGAATCCTGTTAAACACACAAGGCTGTGCCTCAGAGTGTATCCTTTCAGCAGGCTTGTTCCTTTTAATGGGTGCCCATTCCTGGGGTCTCCATTGTTTCACCAACAATAGCACTAGGGGCAGCTGATTTGGTTGACAGAAAATGCGTTAATTTAACAGATCTATTCCCTTTAGCCGGTCTCCTTCCTATTGTGCCCCAGTTCTCCCCCAGTTCCTGGGGAGGAGGGCCTCGAGAGCAGGGTCTGTTAGGTGGAAGGCTCCTGCAATTAGGAGGGGTTTGCAGCCTTTTGTGTGAGGAACAGAAAACAGCTGATGGGGAAAAGTGGTGAGAGTGCAGTTTGCTTACTGCCAGAACACTCGTTTTTCTGCTTTTTGGGGGGGCTGTATGGACCGCCTTTACAAGGGACGGGGGAATAACTCGACACTAAGCCCTGATGGCAGTCAAGGTCTTTGCTTTGCTCAGAGGTGGTCTTGCAGCCCAATGTGGCAACTCCTTTCAGGGCTGGCTCAACTTCTTGACAAACTCTTTATATACTATAAATGCTTAACTAAAACACCAGCTTTCCACTGAAAAAGCAAAGCTGCTGGTATTATCCGAGACAGGACTGCTGAGGGCTGGCTGGGGAAGGCAGTTTGTAAAGTTAACACCAAATTATTTGAAACATGAGGGGTGTAATGGTCCTCAGGGACCCCTACCCTGGGCTAGGCCACCAGTTTAGTGTAGTTTTTGGACTGGTCTGATTTAAACACTACAAGCTCTTCACCCTTGGGTGCACTTACGCTGTTTCAGCTCTTCCTTGTAGGAACTTATCTTGGCTCAGTAAGGGAGGGGGGTGTCTTTGTTGGTTTTTTCATCAGTGTGGTCAAACTGACACGTTCAGCCTGGTGGGAAGGAGGGCACATGCACCGCTGAGGGGGCAGTGAAACACGAAGCTCTGCGTTTGGGGGCTGCCAGCTGCCAGAAAGATCTTGGCTGCCAGCAAGAAGATCTCGCTCCCTTTCAAGCCCTTGCTTCAGCCACGCTTCTGCCTCTGTGGTTTGCCCCTTTCCTGGCACCATCCCAGCTGCTCGCTGGGCTCTGGCTGGGTTTTTGTGGGGGTTGTAGTCCTGTGGTGGGAGCAGGACCTCCTGTTTTTGGTGGTTGCAGGCTGCCGGGTCAACCCACTGTGGCTCTTGAAACTCTAGCCGTAGTTTAGTTCTGGTTGCTGAGGCTGGTGATGTAAAAGGAGCTCTAGAGGGTCTTTTTCCTCCTCTTTGGTAAAGCCATTAATTCTCTGGCTCTTTCTCTCCAGCTAAGCCTGCTGTAAAGGCAGGAGCGTTGTACGGCCAAAGGGTTGGAAGGCAGATGTAGTATTCTCCTTTCTGGTGAGCCCTGTATGTAGGGAGTTGTGTGGCAGCAAAAATATTTATGTATCCATAACATAAGGCAAAGAGGGTTGTGGTTGGAGGCTTTTTTTTTTTCTTGCTTGGTTTTTTTGTTTGTTTTAGGAGGCAAAGGGTGAGAGTTCACTTAAAGAGCTTGACTCTTAATAGAGCTTGTCATTGTTGCTAATATAAAACAAATGATGAGCATGGGAGAGGAGTCAAAGGCTCCCTCTTCTGGTGTGCTGGGAAGGTTCAAATGCTGAAAAATAAGCAAGGAAAAAGACCCCTTCCATACTTTCTTGTGGTATTTTGAGACCTCACTTAGTCCTAACCCTCACTGGCCCACCATGTAAGTCTCTTCATGCCCCCTGAGCAGGCAGCATTATCGGCTCTCTGTGGAAGTGAAATGCATTTTCAAATGCAAAATACCTTGTACTTGCAAGTCAAAGCCAGTCCTGGTTTCAGGAGGGCTCCCAATCTGAGCATGGAAAATGGCAGCCCTGCATGGCCCTGCGCATGACACTTCCCAGTGCTTCCCTTTGCTTCCCCTCTTTACTGCGCCCTCCTCGTGCGAAGATGCTGTCGTGTCCGTGCATCTCCCAGGCCACACGGGTGCACTGGCATGTAAACATGTTTGGGATGGTTGGGGTGACCAGCTTTGCTGAGCACTCCCTCTAGGAAAGGGGAGTGTCGAAAGCTCCAGCACTCCTGCTGCTTTAGGCTGAGCCAGTCCAGAATTCAAAACTTGTTAGTGGCTGATTGATGGAGAAACGTGCACAAGGAGTAGTACTTCGTTGAGATTTTTAGATGAACTTTCTAAAAACCATTGTACAAAGTGTAGTACCTCTGAAATGAAAAGATGTCAGAGCACTAGAGAAGGGACTTTTTTTTTCTTCCGTGTTTTTGTGTTCTTCACTGGAGAGTTGGACATCACGTGGCTGTTTTTCCCTGTGTTGTTAGTGTGAACTCAGGAGCAGTGTCTGGTGGAACCTGAGGACATCAGTCCTCAAGCTGCCTTCCCAGGGCTGGCAGTAAAACTGCTCACCCGGATTAAAAACCACAACACTTTTTTTCTTTAAAGTGAGCTCTGCCTCACCAGAAGCAGTTCCCCCAGCCAGCTCCCTCCACAGCCCCACAAAAGGGTTGTACCAGCATGACTGCAGCAGTGGCACGGGAATGGAAACAGGCAGCAGCAGGGAGGGGAAGGGCTTTTTATAGCTGACACTTCTGCTGAAAGAAACGCTTATCGCTCTGCAGCCCTGGGTAGCAGGTGGAGTGAGCCCGCACAGGTAACGAGAGGTCATGCAGCAATGAGGGCACCTGGGGAAGAACCCTTATCAGTAACACCCCCATGAAAGGGTTTTGGGCTACATCGAGCCTTGCTGCATTTCTTTTTTCTTTATCAAGTTAACGTTCTGGTTGGAAAAGTTTTAAATTGGAGTTACATGGTGAACCTGTAAATTGTTCACTCCGTAGTCCGTCCTGAACGTGCAGCTGAAATCAGTTAAATTTCACTGTAGCTGAGTCTTGCACAAAACCAGAATAGTGCAAAACTTTTTTTTAGAAATTCAGGCTTTTTTTTTTTTTTAAAGCAAAATAAAACAAACAAAATTTTTTCCCCAGATAAAGGTTTCTGTGTGGCTCTGGTCACCCAGCAATGCAGATATCTATCCGTCAGGATTTGTTTGCCTGTGCTGAAGAGGCTGGAGCAGCTTGCCTTGTCGGACAGGGCAGCCGTGTAGAATAAACAGGGAATAGCAGTCTCGATTTCCTTTCTTTCAGGCTGCTACAAGGTGCCGAGGCACTGAAGACTATTTTGCCCTTAAGATAATTGTGAGTTGGAGAGGATCAAAGGGCTTGAGGGGGTTTTTTTGGTTGAAAGGGGATTTTCTCCATGGACAGCTGCAGTAGTGCATTAGTAGTGCAATGGATTATCTTTCCATGATCTGTAGGATCTCAACCAGCTATCGAGGGGCCCCGCTGAAGGCTGCTGCTTGGGGGAGGCAGAGTGAAAGTCTCCTCTAGCAGGGGGACCTGTAATGCCTGGGAGCTCGGACCACTTGACTCCCCCTGCCCCGGCAGGGTGGGTGGTGCTGGATATTCTTAGCCTGCAGATAGTGCTGGGAGCATGAGGAAAGGGAGCCCAGCTCTCAGCTATGACTAACTGCAGCTGATGCCCTGCATCCACCCTGCTCTCCAATGGAAGTGCTTATTAAGGAATGTGAGGAGCGAGCTGATTCCAGCTGCTGTGGCATCCCCTAAAGGGCAGTGTGTAATTTGGGAGGGTGTTGCGAGTCCCTTCGTGGAACAGTCTGCTCTCTGTAGTAAACATCTGACCTGCCAAATGGCCGGACTTTGTCATTTTGGGAAGTTTTGGATGATGGCTGATCTGCAAATAGCTGTGGCATTGAGAGGGTGTCCCTGCACACGCCTGGATGGGTATCTGTGTCCTTGCTCTGTGCTTTTCGCCGAGGGGAGACAACACATCTGGCCTGACCATGGCAAGGGTGGCAGGAGGGGATGGGACAGGGCTTGGTGCTATCAGAGGTGGAGATCAGGTCATGCTGTGCCTCCCTGACCCGGTTTCAGGGCCGGGGGATGAGGGGGCTGGAATGTGCGGGGCGGCAGAGCTGTCAAGGAATGCGGGTCCCCAGGTGGCCGCTTCAGTGGCTTGTGCTTAAATCGGGCTCGAATTGCATCAGTGCTGGTTAATGAGTGCTGGGGCAGCCCTGCCCTGCCAGCTTCTCCGTGCACACCTCCTCAGGTAGTGAGTGGGACGCCAGCGAGAGAGGGGTGACCAAAGTGTCTTGGGAGGCATTAAACTCACCCTCCCAGCACTTTTAGAATTTTCTGTTAACTTTAATGGTGGAAGTTTTATTGCTTTTTGTTTGGTTGGGGTTTTTTTGTGACTAGTGAAGCACAAGCTGGGATGAACCCAGCTTTGGATTTCAGGGCTGAGCTTTTTCGGGACAGGCAGTTAGAAAGACTTGTCTTTTTTGTAAGCAGGACTGGTTTCAGAATTTAAGGGCCGCCATATGATGTTGTGTTGTTTTTCCTTGGAGTAGCAACTACAGTTTATAATCATTGCCTAGTCCTTAGCCAGTTGGCAGGAAGACTGCTGTGAAGGGATTGATTATTAGTGGATGCTTCCTTGTGCTGTCCAAGCCCGACTTTCTTGATCTAACTAGTTTCCTTCAGTCGGAATGGCTGTAGTCAGCAGAGAGAAGAGAGGGAGATGTGTCTCTTACCCTCTCAGCAGTGCTGTTTCTTGTTCATGGGATATACTCAGGATAAAAGGGCCAACAACAACCCTTGAGCATTCTCATAGAAAGCCAGCTGGCTGGCTGGCTGCTGGGCACTGCTCGCGATTTTTCTGTTTCCTCTTGTGATTCTCTCAGTTTGTTTTTTTTTGTTCGGAGGGGTGACTTAAACAAAACTAGTTCTCTTTGGTGCGAGCATCCTGGAGGCTCCTCCCTTTCCCTGGGAGGGCACCGGCAGAGTGGAAACACCGTCAGGAAGATGATCTAGAGCTCAGAAACGCAAGGACACGCTGGCAGCTGTGGCAACTGGAGATGAGTTAGCCTTTACACTGGCAGTGAGGACACGCACAAGTACAGAGGCAGCAGCACGGGCTGGAGCTTGGGCAGCAACATCTGCCAGGCTCCTTGGATAGAAGCTGGAATGGTTTGGTCGTGCCGAACCACATCCTGCTGCAGCTCCTCTGATAAACCTGGGCTGGCTAATTAAAAGTTAGGATGTGTGCAGCTACGCACGAAGCAGCCGTGCTGTAGTGGAGTAGCTGGTGCTGCTCTTCGGGAAAGGGAGTTTGAGCTGGGTCTGAGCAGGAGTGGTTTGTGGGGAAGGGGCCAAGGGAGGGGGTGTATGTCAGGCTTGGGCTGGGCTGCCCATCCCGCCCTGCTGTGCTTCGGCTGAACAGGAGCAGTTGGAAGAGGACAGCTGAGCTATTGCTTAAAAGGTGGAGGGATGGGAGACTCCACGCCAGGTCTTGGAAGCATGATCCTAGCCCTCTGCTTGTCTCCTTTCCTCCCCCACTCCCAAAGCCCCTCTCGGGCTGTGTGGAAGTGTCCCAGTTCTTGCAGCTGTGTTAATTGTAATGGGTCATTTAGTCCTGAAATCCCTGTTTAAAAGGGGCAAGTCCTTGCCTCGTGTGACAGCTGCCGCCTTGCACTTTTCCCCAGGCTGGAAATAACTGCATATGACACAGGAGCAGAGCGTGGCATGGGGGAGGGAGGAAGGTTTCTGGCTTCCTCTCAGTGCTATAATGGCTTTGCTGTGTGACTCTTCTCCCATGCGGACCATAGCAGAGCCATGCCCCACATATTTAGCAGATCTCTCAGCTGGCACTGCCCAGGCAATACTCTTTAACAGCCTGGCACTCTCCAGGCTCTGTAGACCAGGGTTTTCCGTGCATCTGGGAGCAGGAGAGAAGGGATGTGAGGTGGTGGTGGTGGTGGTGATGCAGGATGCTTGCCTGGAGCATCAGGGAGCCTCTCTGGAACTCGGTTTCCTGCCCATCTGGAAGGGTGAGCCTCACTGCTCTGTGCACAGGCACAGACGAGGAGAGGCAAGGTGGAAATGTTCCTGCTCCCTGCTCCCCTCTTCAAAATCCAAAGCCTTGAGCCCATGGAAACCTGGCCAGCTTTTCCTTCTAGCTGAAGGGCTGTCTCCTGATTGGAATGACAGCTTTGAACTGGAAGACATTATTTCATTAGCGTGCTAATCAGATACAGAGATTACCTGATTGGCTACTTAATAATTAAATGAAGTTGCCTGTAATTCTTTGAGCACACACAGGACTAATTAAATTAACCCTTCACTGCCCTGCATGCCTGGGATGCACTTGTGTGAAATGGAGAGGGCAGCTTCCCCAATGCAGGGACTGTGAGCAGAAGCGGGTGGTGGTCGTGAAGTAGCCACTGCTGGACTGCCAGAGTGATCTTACCAGGAGCCTGGAGGGGAGAAGATGATGCACTCTTAGACCCTTTCACTTCAGCTGGTGTTTGGCACACCTGGTATGTGATCAGTGCCTCTGGCAATGGGCTACCAACAAATCCTGTCTTCAAATAGCCCAAAGAATGCACTGGGCTCATGGAGTTGAAGCCAAGGCATGTGCAGTAACCCAGCCCATGGCTTAGAATCACCTGGTGAAAAGCAGAGAGGAGGAAAGATGCACTTGACAGTTCTTGAGGAGAAACAGTCAAACAGAGACCAGAAGATGTTCTCCCGTACTTTGGAAGCATTATTCTTTCCTGTCCCCACTGGCACATAGGCACAGGCCAGGTTCTTCCCTGGCATTTGGCAGGATTCCACCGATTAAACTTCTTGTTGACCACCTATTTCTCTCTACTGCTGCAGTGTCTGCTCCAGGAACTGCATTTTGCACATGCTCACAGGGGTATATTTCCAATAGTTTGAGGAGGGCACAGAAGTCATATCAGTGCTGTAACTTTCTCTTATTATAGATTGAAAAAAAAATGTGAAAAGAGTAATAAATAGAAAGTTTTTTTGTGTTTTCCAGCCTGAGTGCTATGCCCAGGATTTCAGCTTCTGTAATGCTAGAGGTGTAGCTGTTTGAAATTTATAGTGAAAGGTTGATTTTTACAATGTGTGAGAGAATTGTTGCTGTGTTGAAGACACTCTGTGTTTGATCATTTCATTGCTAGGGTGAAGAGTTAGCATCTATAATTTTTTTGTATCCATTTGTAGTGCTAAGCTCTGGGTTGAGGCAACAGGAAAGCTACCTTGTAATAATCCAACTCTCTTCCCTTGCTGCTGCCACTGTCTCCTTCTAGACTTTGCCCATACATGTTAAAATGAAACTGTCAAATTAAGCACATTTCACTGTCATCCAGAGCTAAACTTGGCAGAGAAGAGCCCTTGGACCTTCTGGCCTAAGTTAACCACGGCTGGCTTCAGCTACCCCAGTAAGGAATTGCTGTGGCATGCAGAACAGCTTTCCCCTTCCCCGTGGTCCATGTTGCTGACTCCGTCCTCTTTTTCCCTGAAGATTGGTCGTAGCAGCAGTGTCCTTGGAGCCAGCAGAGGGATAAATATCTTGAGCCACTGCTTTGTCTTCAAAATCTGGCTTCCACATGACAGGCAGCCCAAAATGCTTTCGAAAACAGGTCAGGAGACAGACGAAAGCAGGGAGGATGGGAAACAAAAGGGCAGTTTTCAGGGTAATTAGGTGGTTTCAGTGCTCTTTCTGGCAGGGAGCACTCGCTGGAGAGACATGACACCCCCTGTGCTGACTCTACAGATGTGGCTATGCTGGCAGGGTTTGAAGGAAGAGCAGAGAGAACAGCCAGCCAGCCTTGGGATGTCCTTGTGTCCCTGCTGTTCTCTGAGATTCAGCATCTCCGCTTCCAAGCCCTTGGATCCGCTCTCCCCACAAGACGACCTTTGCTGTCCTTCCTACACTCCCCTCTGCCTTCCCGGGTCAGACCCAGATCTGTGATTCCCGCCTCCGACTCCCAGCCAGCCTCTCTGGGAAGGTGCTTGCCCCCATTTTATGAGCCATGGGCAGGCATAGGTCTTAAAACTGTGGCTTTGGGGGAGGCTGGGAAAGTGGGACGGTGCATGCAAGGTCGAGCTGGAGCCCAGATCCAGAAGCCAGTTAGGCTTTAGTATTGTTAATATTTGATAGTGTGCTGTTGTAAAAGGGCAGTGAGTGAGGCTAGCAGATCTGTGTCTGGCCTGTCGCTGCAGTAGAAAGCTGTTTTCAGAGATTTCTGAAACAAAGGATATTCCAGTGTGTGGTGGAAGTGGCCATTTGAATGCATCTGACCATAAAGATGCTGCCTGCCAGCGATTTTGATATCAGAGCTTGTCGGACTCTCTCCTGTGGGCAAAATCGTGCCGTGTCAGACAGAGCCTGAATGCTGGAGATTGGGTTTGGGGATGGAGTTCAGGGAGGCTTTTTACCTCTTTCGTCCTCTTCTTTGTTTTTGTTTATGGGTTTACAAAGTCAGATTAGCATTTCAATGTTGGAGGCCAAAGCCCTTGGGCAGTGGTGGAAGGCAGCCTGGTTTAGCCAGTTTGGGATTACTGCTCCTTTCCCAGCAGCCGTCCTTCCTTCCTTCCCTCCTTCCCAGCTCTGGTGAGGAGCAAAGCCCGAGGCTTCTCCCTGTTGGGAATGCACCCAAGCTGCAGCCACCCCTCCAGCGTGTCTGCAGGTAGATGGGCAGTGTCACCTGGAAGGGTCATTTGCCTTCTCTTCAGGCAAGGATAATTGTTTTATTATTTTAAATGGTAGCACAAGTTCTGGGGAAATAAAAAAAACAACCCCCTAAGAGCTCTCAGTCCAGAAGCTGTTCAATTTTCCTGGTTGTAGCTCCTGGTCTCTAATAGGTGTTGCCTGTCCACAAGCTTGGCTTTGCTTTAATCCTGGGGATCTCGGAATCCAGAGCCCTATTACTTTAGTAAAACAGTGTATTGAATAAAAGAGAAGTCCCTGCCCCTTACCTCTCCCTGTCAGGCATAATGCTATATTCAGTCACACCAGTGCAAATTTAGGGCGAGTCCAGTGGGTTCAGGTCAATGAACTCCAGACTTTTATTGTAATTGCAGAAGGCACCGTCTCTTCTTAAACCAACATTTTCTCTTTGGGCTGCTCTGTGATTGTGCACCAGAGCTGGCTGCTGCTCCATGCAGTACCCAATCCATATGCTGAATATGCAGCACATGGGAACAAGTTTAGGTGCTCCTGCAATGCCAGACTCTTGCATTGATTGAGCATTGATTGCATTGGTTGAGCTTGCAAACTTACACTCACATGAGAGGCTTAAAAAGGAGGTAGCTTAAGCATAAGAACATATTTGTGTTTATTGCTTCTTTATTCTGAGGAAAATGTGAAGATCTTTTTGAAATGTTCCCCTAGTTTGATTAAATTGTTCGTATGGCTTTTCCTGCCCTGTGCAAAGAGGACACTGTAATCTGTGTTGGAAGACTCTAAAAAAAAATCTTCCCAGCTTGTAGCTATTAACTAAAAGTGGTCTGAATCTGTGTAAAAAAAATATTTTTCTAGATTTGTTCCACCTTCTCTGGTGTCTCAAGTCAAGTTCTGATTTATTTTGTTCGAATATATTTTATAACCACCAGTACTTTGCGCTGCCTCACTTATGCTAGGACACCGTGCCCACACCTTCATTCCTCACTCCCCTCCAGTTACTGTTTGTCTGCTGTCTGGGAGAGGAGTCGTTCAGGGTGCCAATATGTTAAGCTGTTGAGAGAATGGGGAGAGATGAGATGAAGGTATTGTTATGCTGGAAGGTGTTAATTGGTGCTATCAGCCACTTGTTTGATTTCTAGACAATTACAGCAGTCCTTGAAGTTGTGTCTGAGCCAAGCAAATGGCAGGGGCTCTGCAAGCATCTTCTCTCTTTTTTGTGTGCTTATTTCCCCACTGCCACTCACAAAAATTAGCAGGGCTCTCTGTACACACTTGAGCAGAGAGGATGTGCCTGGATGCTGGGTGTACTGCACAAAAGTTATCACAATGCTTGTGAGCCCTGGCCTGGCACAGGGGATGGAGGGGGGATGCTGAATGGTGTGGGGATGTTTCTGGCTTCCTCAGGAGCAGAGGAGCTCATGTACTTGGGTGATGTTTTCTTTTGTGATGTTGCCTGTTTCAGAGGCACGTGCTTGATATTATTTAGGGCAGAGTCCTCTTGTAGGGCCAACACCCAGCTGCCAAATGGAACCTCTTATTTGTAGTCCAGGATTTCTGCCCAGAGAGAGGACAAGTGAGGGTCTCCTTTCCTCCCCCTGTAGGAGGGACAAGATCTGACCTGTGGCAGCAGAAGAGTGGCTGGATCCTCTGCAGCCAGAGGAGAAATCCTCTCCACAGCTGCCCTTTCTCCTGTGGCTGGGAAGTAAGGAACCATCCTGATTTCCCTGATTTATTTTTCTCCTTTTTTCCCGGGTGCAGTAAGAGGTGGGATGGGGAGTAGCACCTGCAAAAGCTTGGAAACAGGTTACATAAAGGCCTCCTTCTTCCATCCAAAGGTCCAAGGTATGTTGAACACTACTCACCCATAACTTTGTGTGGACCTCTTGGCATACATAGAGACACATGAATCCAGCCCCAGGTCTCTGTTCATGACATTCCTTTGGTCGTGATGGGGTTTTTTTGTGTTGAAACTGATGCTAAATTATTACAAATTCAGTTTGTAATAACAAATACACAATAACAATACAATACAATAACAATAACTCAACAGGAAACACTGGAAAACGGAGTGAGAGAAGGCAGCTGAGCAGAGAAGGTGATGCTAAATGGAGGCTGAGACCTTGAAGGTGTAAATGACCTGTGAGGACTATTATGAGAGAAAAGTCAGTCAAGACTTGATTTCAGAAAAGACTGATAAGGAAACCTCAATATAGAATCACAAAAATGTATAGTCAGAGTGGACCTCTGGCAGTCTCTTATCCAACCTCTTTGTTGGATCCAGGCTGTCACCAACAGTAGGTCAGGTTAACCATGGAGTGAAGAATGCATTTCTCTGTTCTTTTCTGATCCCTGAATGCTTTTCTCTGTTCCTTTCCCCATTCCCCCAAAAGAGAGCAGGATTGTGAAAAGAATTGTTTCAAGGGACTGTTTAGCAATGCATGGTCTAAAACTGCTGAAATTCAGCTTGGGCTAAAGGGGAGCTTTTAGTTCTGAAGCAGGGATACACCTTAAGAGGTTTTTTTTGAAACTCCATTCGAACTGTGACTGACAATAAGTCAGGGTTGGAAACTGCCAGTTCTTTTTTTCATTCTGTAGGGAATAGTTTGCCTTTGAGGGATGGTTGTGCAGGAATACCTTACTTCAGGAGTCATTATGCAGGCACTCCAAATGGGACCTGTGGGTAAGCACCGCACAAAATAGCAGCTGCTGCCTTGAGAGAAATGCCTTAGGCCAGACAGGAAGATTTTTATTTGTTTTATTGTTGAGAACAGCTAGCCAAGAGTTCTGGCCTTTGGTCTTTTAATATGCAGCTTGTTTTCATCCATTCCTACATGCCTGAAATCTGTGTGATTATCTGGTCTCTATATCCCTATCAGCACCTTCACAGGTGTTCCAGTGCAGCTCCTTCTGGGGCTACACTGAAACAGGTCAGGCAGCTGATCTGGACAGTGGATAAAAAAACCTAAAACACCTCAACTCCCATTCCCTCCAGTTATTTTTTGCCTGGATTAGTTTCATGAGCTGGCTTATAGAGTGGCCTGGCAAATAGTTGTGCCAGCCATACCGTGGTGTGGAGTTTGAATAAAGCGGTGGGGATGAGCAAAGGGGCAAGAATAATTTAGTGTTCAAAGTGGACTGTCATGTCAGACTGATCATGCAGGCATTTATCACTGTCAGTGGAAAGAAATTGAACTTTGAGAGATGAGAGGAGTCTATTTTAGAATGACATGAATCACTCTGAAGGTGTTCCCCTCTTTTCTCCATGGATGATGATGGGGAACTGAGTGCACCAGCTCTGACAAGACATCAAACTTCAACCTCACTTTTTGACTCTTATATTTTAATAACGAAAATATTGGCATGCCTGATTATTGTTCATAATGCTTCACCTTCAGTGCTGTTGTAAATACAGAAAATGTCACCAGCTGGAAGCAGAATCCCAAACTTCCCAACAGGGCAGTTGTCAGCAGTAGCGATGCCATGAAAATCCAGCTGCTAACCATGTAACTGGTTGAAGAGCTAAATATTAGCTCTGGGAGGAAAAACCCACTTTTAACCTCTGCCCATTACCTTACCTTTGGGTAAGGCTGCCCAGAACATGGGGATGTTCCTGCACACTTTTCAGCATTTCTGTCCTGCCGTGCTGGCTTCAAAGACCCATATTGTCTGCTTGCCTGCTAATGTAATTTGTACTTGAGCTCAAGTGGTGATGGTGGTAGAGAACGTGCCTGCTTCAAATCACCACTCTGACATGATAGTGAGGGGTTTGTTGTACGTTTTTGGGGTTTTTTTTGTGTTGAAACCGATGCTAAATGGTTACAAATTCAGTTATTTGACAGGAAACACTGCAACCTTTGATTCGGTGCCTCCTACCTGTAGATGATGATTGGTTTTAATTACAGGGTCATGTATTTTTTCCATGGGCTTGCTCTGTAGGGTCGGTGGTACTGAGAGCACAAGCCAAGGCTGTGCACTGGGGGAAGCTGCTGGCTGTGTGGTTCTCACCTTGTTTGCTGGAGAAACTCGGAAGTGGGCAGGGTATGGGAGATGGAGGCTGCCACAGGAAAAGAAAGGATGTCTGCTGGTCACATGAGGGTGTAGTGCTATATCTGTCTAGCCAGAGGCAAGGCAGATGTGAGGTCCACAGCTCTCTCCTCTCCTGCCCTAAGAGATGACAGCTCCTTTTCATCCACCAGTTCAACTTTGTGGGGCTGTGCTTGTGCAGGGAGGACAAGGAATGATCCAGGTTTCAGAAGCCAAATTTTGGAGGGATTTTAGTTTGTTTTTCTTTTTCAGCCGAAATTATTTTGGTTGTCTGGCTTACAATAAAGCCCTAAAATGAATGGAATAGGAGTAGGAATAGAGGAATAAGGATGGATTTTTCCAGCTGAAACATACTGATGTTAAGTTGCATTTTCAGTCTCAGCACTCATTTTTTTTGGTAGACTTATGACTCTGGGTGAGTTGCTAATTACTCATTTCTAATTAAGAAATCTTCATTTACCTGGCTGGGTGGCAGTGCTCTCCTCCAGAGCAGCTTAGGAGATGTGCCTCTCCTCAGCTGTAGAAACAAAATGCTTCACAAGCTATCGTAGGAGCTGGGAAAGGGCTTAGGTGAAGCCAAGGGAGGCTGGCATGAGTTACTGCATTGGCTGAAGCACAGAGGGCAAAGGCTCCCTCACCCACCGTTTGTGCTCCAGAGCTCCAGCTTGGGCCCTGGCTCCTTCCATGTGTCTCCATTCCCAGCAGCTGGTCATCCAGATGATCCAGATAAGGACATGTTTCTCATTTGCTGAATTAGCCAGCTGAGGAGCAGCCGTGGGTATTGGCCAGTACAGGGAGCCAAAACGGGGAAATAGATTAAAAACGGCAGAGTTGAATTTATGTCAGTGCTGCTCTGGCATTTCTGCTTCAGCCTGAAGCATCTTAACTGTATTGCCAAGCTTCAGCTTTAGCAAGTGTTGAATGTTTGGTGCTGAATTTGGGGTTGGTAACAGTGCTGCAGGGAAGAGCCTGCCTCTGTCCCGGGGTCTCTGGGTGGCCTTGGATAAGGCACCGTCCTCATCCTTGCCTTCCCTGCCTCTGGGGGGTATTGCTACCTACCCACCTTCTCCCAGCCCTGGGAAAAATAACAATTAAGTCTCTGTTGGGTTTTAAATGCTGCCATAAAAATGCCAAGGATGGGGCTTGTGGGATTCTTTTTGGGGGTGGGGGGAACAATCTCAAATTAAGGTTCAGCCATTGGGTGCCTAAATAGAGAGGTGAGTTTTGCTAGCGTTGGTCAATTTTTTCCCCACCAATTTCTCATTTGTCAAATCAGATTAAAAATCGTTAAGTTGAAAATAGATTGAGTAAAGAGTTAATGCTTATTGGATTGAGATGCTGTGTGGAGGCCACCACAGAAAAAGGTCTGTGAAGCGCTTAATAGCTTATTTGGTGGCCAGGCTCGGAAGCAATGTAGCAAATTAGGCATAGGGATACATAAAGAATAAGAAGGATAAAAATCAATATTGAACAGCTGTCTTTACTTCCTAGTCTCACACTCCCGTGTACTGAATGAAGCGTAATGGAGATGTGATTACTCATTTTATTACTATTGTAAAGGGTTTGAATAATGGGACAGACCTCAGGTTGGTTTTATAGTCCTGAATGTAGCATTTCCCCCTTCACACGCTGTCACCTGAACCACTGCAGAGACAGCAGCCTGCACGGAATACGTGAAAGAGGCAGTAATAAGTGAGGCAGCAATGTAAAACCTGAAATACACCACTTAACAATGAGTGAAGAGTGGAATAAAGCTTTGGCTGTCCTCACTTGGGTGAGGACAGGAGGGAACAGGGGATGAAATGAGTACTGAGGCTACTGGAATTGAAGGAACTGAGAATGGAGGGAATTGCCTGGATCAGCAATATGCAGAGTGCCTTAGTGGTTGTTGGTTTGAAGTGTCCTGGTATCAGATGGCTTTCTGACTGTGTGATTACTAGCAGACTCAAAATTGTAGGATATGCAGCTCTGACTCAGAAGACAGATGATTCTTCTGATATACATCTGTAAGACCTAACTTTTTCTTTTTAATAACCTCACCATTGTAGTCTCAACAGATCAGTGATTGCAAAAATGCAAATTTCTGTATGTCTGATGAGGTCGGCTGTATGGAGTGGATGTTGTCAACAAGCTGGCTGGTGCTGCTGCTGCTCCAGTCTCTTCGGGGATAATAGAATCTGGGAACAATTAAGAGGCAGCGTAATCAGTTCCTGGGGGCAGGAGCGTACCCTCTTGCTTTTCAGCATTCCCTTGGCTGACTCATGAACTCTGTTGATTGACTTGGGAAGCAAATGAATCCAGCTCTCCTCCGCAAGGAAGAGTTATGGAGGCAAGGTGGTGAGAGGAATACATCAGATCTCAGGCAGCTTCTGCCCTCTGTGCTGTGAAATGTGTGGAATTTACAATGGTTACTTAGCTGCTAAGCAAGTGGGAGGTTTTTTTAACTTTGTTTTTGCCCTTAAGCCCTGTCCATCCTTTAAACTAAAGACTACAACAAGCTATAGCTGGGAAATGCTCACACGAAAGCACAGAGGACAGTCTTGGCAGCTTGCTTGAAAACAAACTGTAACCAACTAAAGTTGTCCAAAAATATATGCAGCCATAAGATTTGCAAGCGCTTTGTATGGGCTTTGGTAAATGAAGGAGTGGCGTGCTTGGATTCACATCTGCTTGGGCTCTCCTCTGTTATTCAGCTGTTCCCAGACTGGTAACTAAGAACTTTAGGGTGCAGGTAGACACCCCTAGTTTAATGCACTCTGTGTTTCGATGTTTTCTCCCAGCCAGGAATCCTAAGGGTGTCCGTGGCTGGTTCGTGACAGGCAGGCAGGATGCCTGGGATCCTGCTCTCTGCTCGGTGTGGTGCAGAAGGGTGAGGTGATGTGCCACGAGCCTGCTGCGTGAGCGTGGGCAGCCTGCAACACAGACCAGATCCTCTCCCTTCCAGCCCTACATGTGGGGAACACAAGAGTGCTTAAAGCACGAGAGTGCTCGAAATGTTTCTTTTTTTCTTCAGCGTTGCTTAGTTCTTCTGCCAAACGGTCTTCTCTTTTTTTCCTTTTATTTTAACTACTCTGTTTTGATGGTGGTGTGCTCTAGGTAGTTACTCATCTCCCATGCACATGGGGAATAAAAGCTTGCAATACACCAAAGCGTGTGCAAGGAAGGGATGGGCTGCACGAGCAGGACTTGCCCCTAACCAAATCTGGTTTATGGTATCTTACATTCAAGGATGAGAAAAAGGCCAGTAAGGTAAAATATACTCCCGGAGGCTGAGTGTGCTGGTGACAGGAGAAGCTGCTGAGGGAAGGAGAAGAGACAAGCACATGGAAAACGAGCTCCTGCTCCCTCAAAAACATGCATGCAGAATGATAGCGGGGTGGGTGTGGGGGCGTGTAAGCAAGTAACATCCCAGAAGCTGGAAGAATAAAATGAAAAGGCAGCAGGATCAGCCCGCAGATGAAAGGCAGCCCCTTTAACATTTGCTCCCGGACTCCGGCAACTCTCAGCAGTTGGCTGGAGACTAAGCTGGACGGTCCTGTGGAGCTCCAACAAAGGGACGAAACAAACCCCCGTCCCCCGGGGCCCCCCTCCCCGACAACGCGTGAAACAACTTGATAAATGATTGCTCTGTCAGGGGACCAGGGGATGGAGACGTCTGGGAGTGCAGGGGGAATGTCTCTAATTCAGGCAGGAGGGGAGCTCGGGGTGGGAGAGGCGAGCAGGCCGAGGGGCGCAGGGATGGGAGTGAGCATCCCCTGCCTCGGCAGCAGAATTAATGAGTACGGCAGAGTGGGAAGGGGCGAGTGGCTCTCTGGAGAGGTTTTTGGGGAGCAGGCCGGCGGGGTTTGGGGGGCTCGGGTGAGTCCCCTCGGCTGTGCCCTGCCTCCAGCCCCCGTGCTCGCATTCCCTCATTTACTGGGGATGGCAGGAAACACAAACCTCCCCCGCCGCTCCCAGCCCAGTCCAGTCCGGGCTGCTGATAGCATTGAAAGCTGCAGAAACGGGAGCCCATGCCCCGGCTCTATTCAAGGGAACATTAATTACCCTAAAACAAAAACAAGAGGAGTTCACAGCTGGGGCCCAACACTTCAGATTTCCCCTCCCTCTGTCCCTCCCTCTCTCCTTCCCTGCTGCTCCTCCAGTTTGTGCACACCAGCTCTTTATACAGTCTGCCCTCCTAAATGGCTGGTATTGGGTCTGAGCACCCTTGGTGCCCAAAACTCTGGATTTGTAGGGACTGTGCAGGCACCTTGCAGGCAGAGATGGTCCAAGGGCTGTGTCCGTGCTGCCAGGGAAGCAGCATGCCAGCACCACCCACCAAACCCAGGCTGTGTAGTTTGTGAAAAGCCCTGGCAGCTGGAATAACGAGTGGTCCTACATGGTCTGGGTGGCTGCCGACAGAAACCAGGCCTTGGGCCACTTATCCTGGCAAGTACAGGGGGGAGCACTGGGGAAACTTCAGTGAGTCCTGCTGGAAGAAAATAAGGATTTGGTGGTGGTGTATTTTTCTCCCTCCCCCTCTGTGGGAATGGAGCAGAGAACTTAATTTAGAGCCCTCCCGAGCTGCTGGTTAATAGACGCTTGATCCAGGAGGCAGCTGCTGCCACCACTTACAAGGTGACCCAGAGCCCTGTTCCAGCGTGTCCCAGGCCACTATGTCATGAGCACCAGTTGCCAGGAATAGAGAGTGCAGCAATGTGTATAAATAAATAAAATGGGGTTTGAGTGCACTTCTGTGTTTGGCTGATGAAGAGGAAGGGCCTGGCTTCAGGAGAATGCTAAAATGCTGAGTTTTATTATTGTTTTGGTAGCTGTCAGCCTTCCAGAAAAGTTGGCCCCAAGCCTCAGTCTTGGGGCACATCAGCAATAAATGATAACAAAAATAGGTAAAACGTGAGGAGGAGTGTTCTGAAACATGTGGAGGGCAGTGCTTGCCAGCTGTCAGCTTCCTGTCTTCACAGGAGAATTTGATCTCCCCGGGAATTGCCCTTCCCCTTCTCTATGCTCCTGCCCTAAGGTCTGCGATGAGCTTAGCAAGAGCTTTGGCACAGGGTAGGGTGGCTTGCCTGCAGTGGAAGCCTTGTGTTCCTTTAGGCTCTGACTGGCACTAAAGGCTAAAATGCCTGAGTCTTCAAAACCCTCTTGTGTCTCCAGGAAATTACCAAATACCCCACGGTTTGCTGGAAAATAATTTTTTAACAGCTACAGTTTTGGTGTGAAAGCTGAGGAGCAGCTGGAAGTGCTGGTGTGAGCAGCCCCTGGCAGAATCCAGCAAGTGCATTCGTTTTGGGTTAGGTGAAGCAGTGTTCAGCTCAGTTAAGCAGACCTATTTATAAGGTAGAGTGGCCTGGTTGAAGCACAGCTGCAGATTAGGAGGACAGGAGATAGGGAATTAGTGAACCCTGTTAATGCTTTACCTGGCAGTGGGGAGGAACTGCGGATGGCCGTGCCTGCTTTCCTCTTGGCAATGCAAAGGCCACCAGGGCTTTGGTTTGTTACCAAGATCGCTGTCAACCCTGCTAACTCCCTTGCATTTCACTTTTGAAAGCAGCAGGTACAGTTTGCCAAAGTTGCCCTGTGTCACAAAAACCCAATGTGTAGAAAGACTCTTTGTGCTATTCGGTTTGGATTGTCGAGAAAGAAGGGGAGAGTAGAAAGTTTGCATAGAATATTATCTCTACGGTCTTTCTCTGTACTTCAGTTTATTTCTTGTGGACCTGAAACGATGAGAACAAAACCACTAAACCCACAAAAAATAATTATACAAGCAAGGCAAAGAATGATGTTCTTTATGATCACTCGCATTGGGCTGCAGCACCTAAAGTTATGCAAGTGTAACACAGGATACTTTTTAGAATGCAAGACCCTTTCTCGCAGTCTAGCAGGGAACAAATCCTGTCTTGAAACACTGGATTTTTGCAAGTGTATACAACAGTCAGGAACGTAGGCAGACATTTGTTTTCAACTTGGGGCAAGTTGCCAACTCGTTTAGACCATCATCCACCACCATGATGTAGAACTCCACCTTTTTCCCCAGCAGCCTTGTCTAATAGTCTGGGCAGTAACCTTTGCAGAAGGCCAGAGGGGACAACTTAATGCAGTGGTTTCTTCTTAAGCCTTTACAAAACTACCAGAACTTGTAATCTTACATAGTGATAGTTGTTGGTTGATGGTTTTGGGGGAGGTTTTTTTGTGTGTTTTCTTTTTTTTTTTAAGGAAGTAATTTCCTTCACAAAAGGGAAGTATTTTTTCATGCAAGACATAATTAAACTGGAATTCATTGCCACAGGATGTTGTGGATGCCAGAAGTCGAGATAGGTTCAAAAAGCAATTAAACAAATTCATGGAAGCGAAGTTCATCGAGGGCAATTAAGCACAAAGATACAATCTCTGGCACAGGAAGTCTTAGGCCACAGCTTGCTGGAAGCTGGTAGGGGGGAAGCCTTATGGTATGCTTGAACCATTCTTACGCAGCCGCCAAGTATTTGCTGCTAGTCCCTGTCTGGGGCAGGATATTGGGCTCCATGCACCTTTGGTCTGACCCTATCTGGAGGATACATTCATCTGTTGTGCTTTAGCCAAGATGTGAGGCATCCCAGTTTTGCTAAGGAAGTGCTAACAGCATGTAGAGATGTGAGTGATCCTTCGGAGTCCCTTTCCTGTGTCGTTTTTTGCCAGCAGAAAGCAGAATCAAGACTAGGTCTTGTGGTGGCACAGAGAGCTGGGCTCGCAAGCAAGGGAGGGGGCGGTGGGGAAGGAAATGAAACCAGGCTGCTCCACCACTGTCCTGCTGGCACATGACGTGGTCTGCAGAGCTCACGGTGTGGTGTTCGTGGATGAGCTCCAGACACTTCATGTGCTTCCAGAAAATTTGTCTGTGTGAGTCCTGTCTTCCAATAACCTGCCCTCATCAGCCAACTGCTTTCTCTGGTGTGCCCAAAACACGGGGCCTTTGAAAATGGACTTAAAATGAGACTTCATGCTGATTAATAGCATGTAAATACATAGAGTAATTCTTCTGATGGAAGTTAACTTGACTTTTAGCCTTTTCTTTAATTTTATACTTCCTGCTTTGCTGGAGAAATTTAAATGAAGCACTGCTAATATGACGTTGTATTAAGCAGTGTCATTCAACGTAGATAACACATGATTATAACTTAGTTATTAGAAAACACCCAATTTATCTCAATTGTGCCTCTTAGTTTATATTGAGAACCGTAAAAGCAATGATCAAACCCCCTCAGGTCCTCCCTCCCTCCCCTGGGCGAGCCTGTAACTAACCTGTGCTGCGAGAGGATGTTTATCAGGGTGCCACAGGGACCAGAAGTAGTTTCTGTCTCCAGTTCACTGACGATTCAGAGAAAGAAGTAGGCAGTGTATTAATTCATTGATTTAAAAATTGCTGAAGGAGTACTACTCAGAAGTACAAGAGCCTAAAGAGGGATCCAAAGTATGGATAAAGAAATTCGAGTTGGAAAGTGTATGTTGTCACATGTGGACATAAACAGTATAAACCAGAGCTAGTTGGTGGGAACATTCCGGATGTGAGAACGTGTGTGCCATGTCTTGTGAATTTTAACCAAAACCAGTATTTCACATTTGCTTGAGCCTTCAGTTCTTGAAGATACTTTGAGAACATGAGCCAAGTGTATTCCCACTTCAGAGAACCAAGTTGCACCCAGTATTTATTATAATTTTTAAAACATTGTGAATCCAATGGGTCAGGTTTGTGTTGTTTTACGGAGTAAAGCAGACCACTAGATCAAGAGAGGTTGTAAAAGTGTGATGTTTTTCTTCTTAAATGTAGCCCCTGCCCTTTTGTGTAACCTTGTTTCTGAATATCTTGGTACAAAAACACGATTGATAAATTTGTGGGGAAGTCACAGAATATCAACCAGAATAACAGTGTGAGAATTCCGTTGTAAAGAAATATTGAAAGGCCTGAATATACTGGATACTTCTCTGCATCACAGAACAGGACAGAGACACCAAGAGAGACAAGGAGATTGGACGATTGAAATGATAGGAGAAAGAAGAACAAAAATTACTCTAAACACAAAGAAGTGTTCCTAAGCAGGAATAGGAAGTTCTGCTCTTGAAACACTTAAACTAGACAAATACATTGTGTCTGGCAGAGAATAGCCTCCAAACAGTCCTGGGTTAGAAACAGATTTTCGTGTGCCTCTTGTGCCTCTGAATTTTATCCCCAGTAAAGTGGATTGGAGAGCAGGGGATGGTTAGTATCATGAATCAGTAGTGGGTTCATCTCAGGAGCCAATATTGGGATTATTTGAAAAAGCAGGAGAATAGAGACACTTCAAATGTGTATTCTTTTGGCAGATTCAGGCTGGGTACTGAACAAGTGACTCGGGATTTATTGGAAAGTCTAAGAAGGAATTAGATGGCACATATACAGTGCTTTTGCTGTGCATGTCAGTGCTCTGGAAGCCAGCCAGCTGTGCTCAGAGGTCGATTTTTGATGGAGATGTTTTCCCTCAGAAAAGGTTGGCACCTCATTAACTACTGGTTTTTTATGCCACTGGTGGGTGGCATGGCAAAAATGTCCACTCCTGGTTTTGTCTGTGCACGTTGCAATTCAGCAGCAGCTATTCTGCTTTTCACTCTAATCTGAATGGATAGGAAGGTGTTGGGAAGACCTGCAGAAGAAGTCTCCTCTATGGTTTGGATGGAAGTGTTGGTGATAGTAACTGCAGAGTTGATATTGGCTCCTTCCACTTTTCACAGAAGACTGAATGTTTTAAAGATGAAAAGCTGTTTCTCAGCATTTTTTTCTGCTGTTCTTGTGGTGACTTAAGGCATCTTTTCCTTAAATGCAACTCACACAATGAAGTTAAAGTCATGTCTTCCTTGAGGAAGAGGTTTCCTTCCTCTTTCATTTTGAGCTGCTTTCATGTACAAACCATCCTCCTCCTCCCAGTGAACCCTCTGAGCAGGTTCTGGATGAAGCCACTGGCCCAGCTTATTCTCATTTCTAGTCCCAAGTCATGCCTAACATTAGATACCTTGGAAGAAAGAGTAAAATCCTGCAAAGACAAGTGGGAAAACTGCAGAATTCTCTTGACTCCAATTGCTGACACTGTTGATGTTTTGTGGGTTTTAATCTTATTAGCATTACTGCTTCAATAAATACCTTGCAGAGAAGAGTTCTGAGGGTCACTTTTGTAAGTGTGGGTGCAGCAGTATTTTCTTTCATCACTTCTGAATCTATTGTCTTTCATTTAGTTGGACAACTCCTTGCTCCTGTCCTATTGGGAGAAAAAGAGGGTGGGAATGGAGAATAAGTGCATCCAGATGGCTTTCTCTGCCTGTTTTATGTTATCATATGCTTGGATTGTTTCACCTCTTACTTACCGCCCCTTGAACGTAGCCCAGAAATTTGAAAATCATTAAAGTTCCTATTCACCAGACTTTTTAATGGACTGTAGGCCATCCAAAGTCCTGCTAACAAGGGTTCAATGAGTCTCGAGTTTTGTAATGCGTGTGTTTTGTAACTGGGTCCTTAGATGAGCATCTTCCTGGGGCTGTAAATTTATGTCAGTTCTTTCTGGACTTCTAAGTTTCTGAGGTTTTGTTTTGTTACAAAGGCAAACGGGCTGAACGCAATGTTCAAAACTGTGTTTTCCATATTTTTCTTTATCTCTCTCTAATACAAAGCTCCACATCTGGTTTGTGGTTTTGACGATGACTGGAAACTAAGCAGATGTTTTCCCTGTGCTGTCCACAAGGCCACTTAGATCTTTCTCCAAATGGTTACAATTAATGTGAAACCCATCCGTGTCTACAATTAGTTCAAGCTCTCCTTGCCAATTTGCATAACCTTGCACTTGTGTGCAGTAACGTTTATTTGCTGTAACTTGGGTGGATCCTTCAGATTCATACTATTAGTTCTTGCTGGTTTTATTTCATTTATAGAGCAGTATCATCAACNCCCCCCCGCTTTTTCACATTGTATATGCCCCTTTCCAGATCATTTAATATATTAAATGTTGATCATAGTATCCACCCCTGGGACTTCCCCCATTAACCTTCTTGAAAACTGGCCATTTATTCATGCTGTTCGTTTTTCCTAAATTAGCTTTAATCTATTGACAGATGTTTACCTCTCACCCCATGACTAGTTTCCCTAATAGACTGTGGTGATTAATATTACCAAAGGCTGTTTGAAAATTCAAATTAATTGTATCTACCAATTTTTCTTTAACCACTGTCTTGGCACTCCTTAGAGAAAATACGGATGTGCCCATTTTTCTTATGGAAATACCATGTTAATCTGGGCCTGCTGTATGGCATTAATCTGACTTTCATAACTACCCAGTTGAGCTATTTTACCAGGTACTAAAGTAAGGTTTACAAGTGTCTGTAATTCCCAAGTTCACTGTTGCTTTTTATGCACAAATCCACGGCATCACCTGCCCTGCAGCTTTGCCACTTCCTATTTAATTTTAATGACCAAGCTGCCAGCAAAATGTGTAATGCGCCGCTTAGCTCCTGACATTGTTTCAAACTCGGGCGAGCGCTACCTGGGCCAGTTTGTTTCCAATTTAAATTAATTTTATGTGACTCCAGGCATCAGTGGCAGGCTGCCCTGGGTTTTTACAGCTCCTGCTCTTGAACTGCTCGTTACCGGCACCCGCCAAGGGCCCCTGCAGGGCTCTGCTCTCGATGCCTTCCTGCACCCCTCCTATACCTCTCCTATATCCTCCTATACCTCCCCTATACCTCTCCTATATCCCTCCTATACCTCTCCTATCCCAACCTGTTTGGTGTAGCCAGCCCAGCCTCCCGCTCTGGAGATGTTCTTTGAAAAGCTCTTCCAAGTGTCTGGACAACCCCTTACCCTCAAACTTCTGGGAAGCTTAACCAGGTTCGTTAAAAGTGGAGATTTTAATTCTTAATTCCAAGAAGCAAGCAATAGGGCATCATATAAGTATGATTTTAATGATTTTTGCCTTTTATGTTAGTTAAAGTTGGATTGTTTCTGGATCTTGCTGCGATCTGGAGGTTTACAGCCAAATAAAGTCTTTACATTCAAGTCAGTATTTTCTTCTGTACATGTCTGAGCAGTTTATGGCTTTAATGTACATTTGCTTGAATTTGTTTTAATGTTTTAAGTTACAAAATCGTAATAGTTTCTTCCTGTTTGCAGAATGAACTATTTGCTTTTAACCTGTATTTAAGTCCTTTTAGTTTAAAAAATTGAGTTTAAAAAATACACTGAAACTTTTTAAAAATTGGTTTGATGATGAAGTTTAGTGTCCCATTGTGTTAAATGAGATGCTTAGCACCTAAACCTGATTTACTGCAGTTAGCCAGCTGTTCTGGTTTGTTTCCAACCTTTAGGTTCTCCATGGCCCATCTCAGCATCCCACACTCCCCTGAGCACTCAGGTCTGTGATCAGGTTGTAGAGAGGTGCTGAGCAGCAGCCAGGGGCACTCTGAGATGGGCAGGGAAAGGCTGATCCACTGCAAAAAACTCGTCCGGATAATCAATTTTAGGATTAAAAACCCTAAAACCTCCCCATAGCCTGGCCATCAGTGGTGCCCAGGGCTGTGAGCAGGCACAGGGGCCATGCAGGTGGAGGAGCTGGGCAGCAGCCTGGCAGTGCTGCTATAAAGTTACCCCTGGAATTTCATCCGGAGTGAAGGGAATAAACAGAAACGAGGCGCGTACTCCTCGTCACTCGCAGATGGGCTCCACACATGTCAAGGCTCAATTTATCCTATCAGTAAGGTCTATTCTGGGCTCCTCTGTGTTTTCTGCCAGTTCAGTCTGGGAGTTGTTTTACACCTCTTGGCAAATATTTGGTTTGGGAGTTTCTAAGTATAATTTAAGTGATTGATTAAAAGCCAGGGAGAGAGCTTCAGCTCTTACGGGTAAGAGTAATTTCAAATTTACCATTAGGTAAGTATTAAAGGTATTAATCTTTAATATGTATCTTAAGCATTGAAGATGAAAGCAGTGGATCCAAACAGCCTGTACTGCTGTTCTTGTAGACTTTGTGCTGGTGCTGCTATTCCAAGTTTCTATCTCCCTGTTTATATCTGCTTTAGTGATACAGTTAATATTCAAATGATTAAAGGTTTATATTCCTGGGAGCAGGGGGTAAAAAATCAGTAGAAAGCATTGAAAACATAAGGCTAAGCATTGTTTCTTTATTTCTGAGTACTCGAGTGCATCTTGGATGTAGACAGACATTGCAGTGCTTGGTACATTGTACCAAATTATCCCATTTTTCTCCCCTCCTGTTAGTGTCAGGCTGATTCCTTCCCATAGTTTGCAGCATTGTCCTTCAGAGACACTGACAACTTGCCAGCTCCTTAAGAACCCTTCCTGGGTGTTTGCTGTCCTCACCTGGCTTCTTCAGGCCCCACAGGGCGTCTCAGATTTAAAGAATTCAGCCTCACGGCTCTCCTGTGCAATAAGAAAATATTTTCTTGGTTTTGTGGAACAACAAAGCGAAAAGCCCGGCACCATGAAGGAAGTCTGTGGTGCAGCTGGGGGATGAACTCTGATCTCCACTGGCTGCCCAATACCTTGATTACGTGATCATCTCCACTGCCTCATCTCAGATTCATCTGTTGAAGTTGAACGAGCGTGTCAAGCTGCATTTTTCATCTCTTTTCTCTTGACTCTGCTTATAGCTTGAGGCACTGGAGGAGAGTGGAGTTTTTACACGTTGGGAGTCTTCTTCAATACTGTTCTTTTATCCCCTCTTTTTTTGCCGTCCTTCTTACATCTCAAGTCGCGTGAAATCAAGTCTCTATTCCCTTCCACATCTGAAATGCAGTTTTCTGTATTCATGCACATACTTGCCATCAAAAGTTTAATCTCTGCCCTCCGTTTTAATGCTGTAACAAGATTTTATTATTTTTTTTAGGACCCTCACAATTTTCTTCCTCTATGACATTCAACTCTAGGCAACCAGTATTTTCTGCAATTGGCATCTAAGTCACGTTCTTTCCTGGTCAAATTTTAGTATCCCCAGCCTGATTCAGCATGGAATACAAACCCTTTTTCTGCCTTGTACACAAAAATGGATGCACAGGGTTAGATCAAAGGTCCCCCTAGCCCAGCATCCTGTCTCTTGTTGTACAGCAGATACCAAAGGAAGAGTGTCAGTTCAGGGCAATCAAGCAATGATACTTCCCTAGACTGTGCTACCAATCTCTGGCTCATTTGCAGCTCAAAAACTTCATTTTGTAATTAACAGCTGTTGATAGATTTTTTTCCCCCCCCTTCTGTTAACTTGCCTTTCTTCTGTGAACCCATGTACTTTTATAGCATCCATAATCTTCCGTGGCCAAGAGGCAGAAGAATTATTGCTTGTGCAAAGAAGTGTCTCCTTTTTGTTGTTTCTGTCCTGATAATTTAATTTGCTGTCCGTCCATTCTTTTTTCAGAAGGGACTACAAGCACTCATTCATTCTCCATGCCATTTCTGGCTTTTTATTGTTTTGCATAATTGTTTTTCCTGCAGAAGCTGTTTCATGCATTTAATCACTGTTGTTGTCCTCCAGTTTTTCAGTTCTTCTGTGTCTTCTTTTCCCCCAAATTTGGGTACTGCTCGTGGTGTAGATTCACTCTGCGTTCATACAGAGATATACTGATGTTTTATGTTCCTTTCCTCGGCATGCCTACTGTTATTATTTCATTTTTGACAGCTTCCACTATATTGCTTCTCCTTTCAGGGTTGTGCACACTGCTGCCCAAGCTGCACCTCTGTTTCTTGCACTTTTGCTTGTGGTCTGGACCCTGACAGTTATTCTTGCTTCACCTGAATTTTCCTTTTCCTATTTTTTCTCCCTTTTTATGCTTCCATCCTATCTGAAAGGGCTTTTTTCCTCCAGTGCTCCCACCCACCTTGATCTCTAAATTTCTGTCGAAGAGTCACACTACAAAGCCCTTCAAAAGCATCTGCTCTTTTTTCCCCCCTTATCTAGTCTACCAGCACTGTCAGGCAACTTTCTATTATGCTGGAAATAAAAAATGTCTCTAAGATGTGTGCCAAGCTTACAGAATGTAAATCCACATATGTATATCCAATCCACTCCTCTTTTTTCTTCTTTCCTCTTCACCATCTGTCTTCTAATCTGGTTTCTGTGGGCATTAAGGTATAATTTTACACCAGTCCGGTTAATTCCAAGTTTCGTTTTAGTTTGTACTATTCAAAAGTCTCTCATGCTAATAGAGCTTAATCTGCTCACACCGTGCACAGCATCTCAAGGAAAGCAGCTCTGATTTTAAGAAGCAGTCCGGGGAAGTCTGGGGGCTCCTCTATTCCTGTCTGGGAACTTTTGGATAGAAATCACTCACATCATCCGTGTAACTTCTGCCTAATAAGCCTGATGTTCCTTTCCTGTGCTGGACCCGCCGCAGCACTGATGTGCAGATGTGCAGATGTGCAGCCTGTTTGTGTCCCAGACATGTTGGATTGCACACAGCCGGGCTCTGTGACCAGGGAACACGCACGTGAGAGGTTGGAGACATTCCAACAGCATCGTGGTTGTTGCTTATGCTGAACGCTGGGTCAGCACACCAGCGTTTGTCCAGAGTTGTCTTGGATTAGTGGTGCTAGCTGGACCTGTAGGAGAGGAATCTGCCATCAGGTGCGAGTCCTAATATTGCTGTGAGCTTTAACCACGACCAAGATATTGAGGGGGAACTCTGTTTGTGTAGCACTATAACCCACAGTTGCTATATCAACATTCCAGATGATTAAATTACCCTGGTTCCCTCTCTAAATCTCTAAATTCCCTGATTCCTGAGGCTCTGAGAGTGTAGAGCCCCTTCCAAAAAGGCATTGCTATGGGCTCTGAGCATTTGAAAAGTTGGGTATTGTGTTCAGTTGCTCCCACAAGGACTCTGGACCTTGATCTGTGACAGGGATATTCATCACCCTGTGGATGCAGTGGTCAAGGAACTGTGTCCTCCTTCCCCTCTCCTCCACAGCCACAGTTTAGCTGCAGTGTGGTTTTGAAGGCCAGCAGCATTTCAGGTCCCCTGGTTGTGGAGGTGCTGAGGATAACTCTGTCCTTTAGGCTGCATCATAACATTTACATGTAAAGATGTGATTCACAGAAAAGCAGGGATTTCTGATGTACAGCTCCACACCATGTAATAGTGGGTTGGCAGAAATCTGTTAGCTGAGCATTAAGTTCAATTAAACTAAATTAGAAATGGATTAATGCTGCAATGGCCAGAGGGCTAGCCTGAGAGCTGTTGTGCTCAGTTTTAGTGCTCTGCATTTGGCTTCCTGTGTGATCCTGGGCAAGTCACTTAGCTTGTCTGTGAGAAGCCCACATGGGTGTTGAGAAGTTAAATGCCGTAAGGATGCATGAACTCTTCTTGTGTGTGTATATTACTGGGCTTATACAGAGTTTGAAGATGAAGTCAGCAAAACCAATCCTTCTTCATCAGCCCTTTCTGTGTCCCAAATGATTTCCATGGTTGGAAAACACCCCACGCTTAAAAGTTGCCATGTAACCAGATTTCACAAATACGCTTGGATCTGTACCTGAAGAAGTGATGTTGCACTTCAGTGATCACTGTTGAGTCTATGGGCAGTGTGATCTGCTTCTGCAGTGAGTGTGGCTCAGAGCCATTCTGATGTTAAAAAAGGGACAGAAACAATCAGTAACCCCCGCTGCCAGGCAAAGGAAGGATGAGGGCTGGAGCAGACAAAAGCTTAATCTTTCTCTTTCTCTCTGTTTTTCTGAGAGTTTGAGCTAATCGCTGATAACCAACACTAAAACATCTGAATCATAAATCTGTTCAGCTGCTGTGTGACTCACAACAAACAGAGTATGAACTGTTTGTGCCTTAGCTATTCTCTTCCCTGCTGAGCCCTGCCATGAGTTATCTCACATATAACCCCTTCTCGTAGTCTTTGCAGGTTTAAAGCAAAATTCCCGTGATGCTTTTTACGTTTAAATCATAGGGGCACTCTTTCCATGCTAGCTCCTTTTTCAGGTAACTTTAGGTAGAAGATGAAACACAGCAAGGAATTCCAAAGACCAGGGATGCAGCCTACACACTCATCTTTCTCCCTTCTCCCCCACTCACCCCCCGCAAGAGCTGGGACTCCTGCTTCCCACTATTGTGAGAATTAATCCTTTAGTGCTCCTTGCTGCTCTACCTTCCGTGTAGCCAATAAGCACAGAGTGACTGAAGGGTTGGATCTGTGTCCAAAGGAATGAATAGCAATGGATCACACTGCTCCAGCTCTTTTGCAAGTGCTGTTAGGAAAATAACATCATTTGGTTTTCATTTGAAAAATAATTAAGATATCTCTGTTTATACAAAAGTGAATCTGAACATTTTTGAATTTTTTTCTTTCTTCTCGGATCAATGGACAGCTGGGGAGGAGGGGGGAAGGAAATTCCTAACTTTGGACCCCAGCTGGAAATCAATACAAAGATAGTCCTGAATGCTGTTCCTTGACTGCTGGCTGTGGATGTGCTCCTGTGTTGTCTGAGGCTGCTCAGACTAAATGAATAGGTGGGCTTTTTCAACACAAACATTTATTTTGGAGGAAAAGGAAGTGTTGTTACTTTGTTGTGGTTGCTCAACTGTCTTCTGTGCAAGAAACTCTGGAATGAACAGATTTTGTAGGCTGCAGAGTAGGATGTGATTTTTTTTTGTTTGTTTGCCTTTTCTTCTTCTATTTTGACTGTGTGGAAATGGTGTGGAGGTTATTGAGTTCAAACGACTTCCTGAGATTTCTGCATGCTAGAAGGGAATGACTTGGGAAACAGCCTTTGGAGTTCCTCTTTCTGAAGCTTTATTAGCAAGGCTGAGTCAGAGGAAATGTTGCCAGACATCAGCACAGAGGGACTGAGTTCTCTGGGAGTGGGCAGGTCAGAGTCACCTGAGCTCATGGGCAAGCAGGTTTTTCAAACAGTAGCAGCCTGTAAGTGCATCGATCTGAGAGCAGGGGTGTGCAGAAAAGAGCTGTGCTCAGTCTTGGAAGACCTGAGTCTGAAATGTTGTGGTGCAGAGCACAAGTAATGCTCTCCTTGCTCTCTTTTCAGGAGCTTTGGAAGTGACAGGATTGTTTTATGCTCAGATGTTTTATGCACATTTCATTTGAAAGCTTGAAGGGGACTGCAATAGGGACACTAGAATAAGAGGAGTATGTAACTATGACAGTTTGGGAGGGATGGGAGGCACCTTCTGAAAGGAGGCTCTAAGCCAGTATTGGTTTTCATAGTGGATTTGTTAGGAAGGAAAGCAGTGATCCTTGTTCCCAGCACTGAACGTTCTGTGTCATCTCACACTTCCGGTATTTTTTTGTATTGTAATTTTGAAATGCTTGATTATTCTTTTAATTGAATTTATTTTGTTGTCTTTTGAAGTTGTTTTTAACATTCTTGCCATGAAATCAGATCCCACGGAGGAAAGCTGTTTGTTGAGTTGCCCAGGCAGCAGCATGGCTTTTCCTAAACCTGAATTTTTCCTAATTTCTCAGTTTTGCTCCTTTTATGCACCTCCTTTGGACAGTAATGCCAGACAGGATGAGACATTTCCTTCACTGCTGAAAAAATATGTAGATGGTGACGTTGTGGCTCAGGATTCTTGCCTGTATGAAGTGCCCAGTGCAGGTGTTCTTTTCTGGTATCTGTGGGACCTTCTGTTAGGAGAAGTTTGAGCAACCCTGCTGCGTGGAATGGCTGGACATCATCTGCTTGGAGGGGTCTGTGAAGAGTTAACCTGGTTCTCGTTGTCTTACAAATATTATACCTCATGGGAGATTTAGGTATTGGTCTCTGCTGTGCATATTGAGAAAGAGCAGAGAATAGTCAAGTGGGGTTGCTTGAAGTCACCCAGCCTGGCAGAGCTGGGAATAGGTTTCCTGGCTCACAGTACTGTACTTTAAACCACAAGATTAGTCTTTTTTGAAAAGGATAATCTGTATGTTCAAAGAAGGCTTTATAAAGCTCCCATTAACCCCGGTGCCATACCTAGTGAGGAATCTAATTTATGTTCTGGCAAATGAAAGCAGTTCCAGAGACCTTGGTGCTGCAGGTCACTGTCAGACCTTCAAGGTTCATTGCCACCAGTTTAATTTTTCTCCTGCTTGGATTCGACTCTGTTGTTCCTGAGAAAGGAGGAGCAAAACTGTGCTCCTGAGGAAAGATTTCCAGAGACATCCTGTTGTGGATAACTGAGAACAAGGTCCATGCAAGGGCTTTTGCTATGCTCAGTTAATGTGTAGAATGTCTAATGTTCCCATTCCTTCCTTGAAAGAAAGAGAGACCTTCTGGCAAAGCTGTCTTTTTATTATTGCATTTTATCATTTAGTCAGGATCTCAAGATCTAAATTCCAGTAGCCAATGACTGGAAATGTCCTTTCAAACTTAAATGTTGAACTTTAGAGTTTACCCCTGAGTCCTTGAGCTACCTTATCTAAACAGCAGAGGAATTTTTTTTCCCACTTTTCTTCTGTTCTCAAGGTGGAACACAGCATCTGAATGTTAGAGAAGTAGCAGTACATTAACCTCAGCCTTGCTTTTACTCAAAGATTCCAAGTGTTTTACAGGGTTGGCTAAAAATTATCTAACATTTGGATGGGGGAGGAGGGAGAGATGGACAGAGATTTAGTTCTCATCACTGTGGATGCATGAAGTGAGAATAAAAGCCAGGCCTTTCCTGATCCCATGCCCTACTAATAACACTTTTACAAGCTGGTTATATAATTATCTGTTATCATGAGCTTTTTCCCCCCACTTCAGGCAGATCAGCTATTTCATCCAACCAAAGCGTTTTGTGCAGATCTTTGGGTAATCCAATGTCATCAGTTCTGCACTGAATTGCAGAAACAAAACTGGCTATTACAGTTTATGAGATGTAACAGACTTTTGGGTCGGTTTTTTGTTTGTTTTTAAGTATAATGAAACAAGTCTGGGTTGGTTTTTTTTTCCTATTCTGGATGTCAGGAAAATTCAGAAGAAAAATGTACTCCAACTAATGTCTGTAGAATAAGTGTTACAGCATTAGAGCTGGTTTCCTCTGTGTCTGGGCAATAGTTTACTGCCCATCTCCCAAATTACAATGCTTTTTATAATACGTGTTTTAAGAGCATAGTTAGCATTAACATTTATGAACATCATAATAATAATAATTACTATTAGCCGTTTCTGGCAGATATAACTATTATAGTGTAAATAGCCAATCTGCAAATTTATTGGCTATAAAGACAGCTTTAAATTAAGCTGGAGAAGAATTCCTGCATGGCGTGTGTGCTGAAGAAGATTTTCATCCCGTGCTCTGGAAGGAGAGCCACAAGCACTCCATCACCTTTTTTATGGAGCAGCCTTGCCAGATGTGGAGTAAAAGGCAGAGCGTGTCTCCTAAGCACGCAAAGGCCTCCGTGTTGTTTCCCTGGCCAAACACACATGTGAGCCAAGCTCCTTCCAGATGGGACTGGAAGTGGATGGTGGTTCCTGGCCACCTCGGGCCATGGGGAGAATGTGGAGTTACTTGCAGAGTGTTGCAAGAAGCAGCTCCTGAGTTTTTGCACTTCACTCAGCCTCAACACCCTGGCACTGCCAGCTTTTTGCTTTGTGTGTTTGAGCACCTCCTTCTCCCCTCTGCCTTTCCCTAGCTCCGGGGAAGGGAATGGAAATTCCCATGGGGTTTGTGGCTGCTCCCAGCCCCAAGAGCAGTTGCCTTGGTCACCAGGCAACCCTGCTGGGTCCTGTCTGGGTTTTCTTTAGGGCAGCACCGAGTGTTCCACAGGACATTGGAACAAGCACCGCATGGGGAAGGTGCATTAGGTAGCAGTCGCTGGGGTAGAGGCTCTGAGCCCCAACCAGGCTTTAAAAGCTATGGCAGGGGGGTCTTCCCACATATCCAGTGAAATACAGATCTTTTTGGACAGGGCTGAAGATGGAGTGTGAGTCGGAAGAGATAACTCCTTGTATTTATTTTGACATTGGATCCTGCACTGACGTGCCTTAGGAAGCCAGCTCTGTGTGACTTGGATTACAATATTCAACTGGCTTGAAACACCATTTCCTATTTCAAGCCTATGCCCTAGTGCATATACATCTCATTAAGGTGGTAGCATCCGTGATTGTTGTAATAATTTTTTAAAAAATGTATAAAAGCCATTAATTTTTGTATTGAAGTATGTCTGGACTGTACAAGCTTGGAATAAGTTCAGAAAGTCTGATAGATAAGATGATGCTTTTGGCTATCCAGAGTAGAGCAGACACTGATCTAAGAGCATGGAAAAGACCTATTAGCTCTAGTTCTAGCAACTGTTATGCCACAGAATAGATGTGTGTTTAAAAAACTTATTCTTAGGCTTGAGACTAAGCCTGTTGCAAACAGGCAGCTCACACATCGGAGTAGCTGGCTGGCTGATCCATCAGGGTTGATAGCAGTAGGCAGCTCTTTCATACGTCTTCAAATCCCTCTTTGCTAAATTAGTAGGGAAAAAAAGAAAAAAGATGCTGGAACTTGGATTTCACCGTGGCACTGCAGTGGAATTTGCCCACCTTTCATCTTGGCAGTGGCAGAAACGAGTGGGGTACCTGTGTGTGGCTGCTGGCTCCCTCTCTCTCGGTGCCTTTCCTTTTGTCCCACCCGGAGCAAGGAAGAGTTTTGGGTGCTGGAGCACTTTCAGACCCCTCTCGCACTGAGCCCAGGCAGGGTTTGTTTGCAGTGGATGTGCTGCGGGCTGCACTCCGCACAGCATCCAGGGGAGGCAGAAGAATGGCCGGTGTGGAGATCAGATTAAAGGGGAAAAGCAAGGCTTTACAGCCTGTTTCTACCCTAATGTGTTTTACTGGTTCACCCTGCTTTTTCAGTGAGCAGGGACCTGTTTTCCTCCGTTCAAAAGCCGGGTTGTTGTTTTTGTTTGAGGGGCAGAAGGGATGCGAGGAAATCACCTGACTCCTTAAGGGATGATCTGGACTTTCTGTTTATCTCGAGGCTCATGGAGATAAGTTGTTTCATGGCTTGCATATCACCTGGCAGCTAATAACATCCTGGAGGGGGGAGCAAGGTAAATGCCGGAGGAGCAGCACTTGTTGCTGTTACAGGAGAGGTTTTGTGGGGAGAGAGCAAACCAGCTGCACTGCTTTAATGCCCTGGTGCCTCAGGGGTGCCTGATGGCAGGGAGTAAATCCCCCAAGAGTTCTGGCCAGTGCATGAGCTAGAAAAGTGGATGTTGCTTAGATAGACCAGTCCAGCTGTATCTGAAAGCTGTGAAAATTCCCTTTAGAAAATTATTTTCCCAGTAAGTTTTGAAATCTTTGCAGAAACTTTAGCCAAGCAATCCATTCCAGATTTTGGCACTCATCCTTCCCTTTCCCGGTGCTCACGCTGAGCAGATGAGTGCAATGGCCAGACCTAAAATGAAGAGCATCTACAGTCTGATCTCATCCTCCCTCGCTGCCTTTGGCTGGAGAGGAGGAGGAGCTTTGAAATCGGATTATTACTTCGAGCCTTTTGGCTTTGGAGCTACAGACTGTTCCCCACGTTGCCAATGGGCTTAAAAGCTTAGCAGAACTCCCACTAGGTACCCAGGAAGCCTCTTACCGCAGGAGATGGTGACACGGCAGGATCAGCTGTTCTTTATTTATCGTGCAGCTGAATTGTCTGGGGAGGGACCATCGCCAACCCGCTGGTGTTGTTTCCAGAAACAACATCAAAACAGGTAGAGCTGATGCTGTTTCCCACCAACAGCACTGCTCACCCAAGGTGCTGTGTAAAACACTTACTAAAATTTTTAGTCTTTAACTGCTGGTGGTACTTAGCCCATAAATTGGAATGCTAAATCCAGCATATGTGGAGAGAGTGACTTTGGGGTTGTTTTGGTTGGGTTTTACCAGCAAGGTACTGCTGGCATGGGACTGCAAGAGTGTAATGATATATAATCTATACAATATTTTGGGTTAATTTCAGAATGGTGCCAATCTCTAGGTGTCTGCTGTCCACTTTCCTCACCCTGTCTTCCCAGAAAAAAACAAAAACAAAATCGTAAACCAGCGCAGTCAACAAGTAGTTTAATGATCTGAATACTTCTGATACTCTATACAAGTACAGCTATTGGGAGAGGGCCTTTCTAGGCAATAATAATGATACCTTTCTGAGGGTGAGGCAAACAGGATGCAATTCAAACAGACTGTGTTTCCTCTCGTACTGTTGTGTTTGGAGGTTATTTTCAGCTGGAGGAGTTGAACTTGTGGCTTGGGCAATAGTAGTCAGCCACTTTGGGGTGGTGGGGAGGAGGGCAGTGTTCTGGTTTGGTTTTTTTTAATGCCACAGTGCCAATACTTTTCCCATAAAGGCATAGACCCTAGTGAGTAGAAATTTAAGGAGACTGGTGATAGGCTTGCTTTTCTTATTTGCCCTTCGCAGGCCCCTTGGAAGTCTTCCACGGGGTCTGCAAGAAGACTGCAAACCACAGGCTGGAGGTTCTGCTGAGCCTGAAATTTCCTGTAAAGCCAGCTCAGTGCCCAGTGCAATGCCTGCCCCTCAGCCAGAGTAACTGGCTTATGGTAAATGGCGTAGATTATCTGCACTGAAGGAAGAGGGGATTATTTTGAAAGGGAGAAATTATCCTTTGGAGGGAAATAGCACGATCTCCAAAGGCTTTGGCTGCTCATAAAACTGTGGAAGAAGAAGGATGATTGCAGTGGCATCAAGTGTCGAGCCTTACAGCTTCTCTCTCAGCCCCAGCACTGAGTGAAGCGTGCCCATGGTGTGGATGCTGGGCATGCGTTATTTGGGCTGTCCAAAATTGCTCTGGGTGTGGGTGTGTGCCTCCCCTTTCTTCACAGGTGCTACAGGGCTTTACTGAATGTTCTTTAAACGCTTTGATGCTCTGGGAGGGCAACTGCTCTAGAGGCATAAAGTATTAATATGTAGCTACTAAACAGAAACTAATCACTTGTTCCTTCAGAGCTCCAGATGTGCCCTGTCCATCTGAAAAGGTCCTTTGCCAGGGGGAAGGAACGGGATGAGTAGCAGTTTTACCTCTTCAAAGTGCTGACAATGCACACATTTGTAACGAATGTAGTTCTTGTCGCAGATGGAATGTAGTTTTTGTCACAGATCGCTTGCACTGCAGGCGAGATGAGCTAGGAGGAGAAGAAAGCATTATTAGCACTGGTACACGGCGATGGGGCATGAGGGAGACTGGATTGATCAGTCTGCAATCTCTTTTCAGTACAGTTTAGCCACCCAGCGTGAGCTGCTCGTTTTTGTTTGTGTTACACAGCAGTGAAAAATTCCACTCGGAGAGCAAGGAGCAGCGTGCTGTGCAAATAGGGGAGGTTCCCTGTCCCAAGGGAGAGATCAGGCAGCAGGTTAATGTGGATGGAGAACTCCAGCTGTTCTGGTAAGTGGGATAGGTGGCAGATAGAGAGCATGGTGGTCTCAGAGTTTTAAGCATCCTGACAGAGGGGGTAAAGGAAGACAAAATGTAAGTTTGCCTATAAACCAAGCCTGGAAAATTCTAGCCTGACCAAAACGTCCATGGGCATGGCAAGCAGTTTGCATTTGCAAACCTCCTCAGGCTGACCTGAGCAGAATTCAATGTCTGTTGCATCCCCTTCCATAGCTGGAGGGAGCTGCTGGAGGAGAGGATGGCTGACATTCTCCCTTGTGCTGCTGGCACGGGCTGGGAGCATGTGGGATTTGTTCTTTGCAAACAGCCATGATGTGGAGGCAATATGACAAATTCTCCCTGGCTTTCTGTTTATAGCCAATCTCCCTCATACAAAGCTGTCATCTCACACCTCTGCCTAGCCCTGGAGTAATATTATGCTCCTATTTGCAACACGTTTGAAATAGCCTTCAAAGTCTGCTCTCAGAAAGTCGAGGAAGGTGGACATCTCAGAAGGCACTGACAGACGTTAAGGGGGAAGCTGAAGAAACAGGAAAAAGGAATACATTTTCAGCCCTTGCTTTGCCCCCCTCCCCAAATGATAGTCCCCTTCTGACAGGATAGCTTTTCTCCACCCTCAGGTGTTTGTTCTTCATCCCTTGACCTCGCACACACCAGAAGGGAGGCTCAGAGAGGAGCTGGGACTACTGTGGTGATGGGTGTAATTAACCTCTGCACCTCACACCCCAAACCTGCTGGAGAAGGCCAGCTTGGCTCCCTCTGAGGCTGTGGTCCCGAGGGTGAGGTGAAGATGATGTTGTTTCCTTGAGGCAGCTGCTGACTTCATCCCCACTGCCAGGAGCACAGGGAGGGAGTTTAGCACCCATTTTCCTTGCTGGGGAAAGGCAGAGTGGAGAAGTTGGAGATCCTTTTAGCTTAGGAAGCCTTAAAGCCCTGGAGGATCATGGAGAGAGGGCAGCATGCAGGCTCCTGCAGGACTGTGGGGAAGCTGGGAGAGGTGCATCCAGCTGCAGACTTGGATAACACACAGTATTTCCAACTGGCTGCTTAAAATTAAGATAGCATTTCTGGGGGACTCCATCAGGACCGGGAGCCATAACTTCTTCCTGAATTTATGGCAGCCAGCTGAACCCACTGCTGTTTGCCCTTCTAGGGTACTGTGGCCCTAGGAACACCCTAATGCCCTGCAGTGCCCTCCTGGCTTGTCATGCAGAACACGGCACTCTCAGTAGGCTTCATGTTTTGGAAACTATTTCCATATGATGGCAGGAATCCCAGGCAGGGAGAACGTGGCACTGGGCTGCAGGCAGCGTGCTGGGTGCTGGCTGGGGGCTTGGTTCTCTCAGGCATTCTGAGAAGGTCCTGGGGGCTGAGCACACCGACAGACCAACAGACTGAGCCGTGGGGGTTGGCAGAGCAGTGGCTGCTGGTGTTGCTGGATCCTGCCACCTCAGCTCCGAGAGTGTCCAGGGAACGCTGCTATCCATTCAATGGCCTCTTGCTGCTGCTGCTGTGAATTGGCTGGGTGTCTGATGTGGCCAAAAGGAGGTTGCAACACTTTCCTCTCTGCGATGTGTTGGGAGGAGCAGTGGTCCCTTCCCAAGTCTCAGCATCATCTGGGACAGCAGACTCGTTGGTGGGGAGCACAGCAGGAGCTCCTAGTCAGGGTTGTGAAGTACACACACTGGCTTCACACCGACAGGCATAAATGGTGCTTCTTGGAAGCATTTCAGGCCTGCAGTTGACTTTCCATCTTCCTGCCCAATCCCAGTACTCTTTGGCATGAGTATGCCAAACTTCTGCCCAGGTGCCTGTTGTCATGAATTATCTGTGAGGGGAAAAGAACATCCTGACGTGAGTTGGTGACAGCATTGAAATTTCAGAGCATGGGCTGGGGCTGGCTCAGCACGTCCCGCTGGTAGCTTTTGGTGATCTCCTAAAGCCTCTGTTAAAAGCCTTTTGAGTCACTTTGGAGCATTGCAATGGAAAGCTGATAACAACAGTGGTATGGAAATAGAGCTGAAGGGATTGGGGTTTTTAAACTGATGGCTAACTTGGACGAGGCTTAGCTGTGCTTAAACTGGTTATGTCCATCAGATTCAGTTACAGATGATTCAGCTCCAGCACGGAAGAAACCTCTAAACTGTAGTCCTGTACCTCAGCACCCAGCCTGCTCCCACTGGGCTCTTGCAGGTTTGGAGGAGTCTGTGTTCTGCAGGGAAGGCCCCAAGCCCTGTGAGGCTGCTCTCTGCACAGACAGCTTGCTGGAGCAGGAGCTGGAGGCTGCCTGGCTGCTTTCCACAGCTCAAAAAGCGACGCGTGCAGCAGCCCCGCAGTCACCCCGTGCTGGCTTGGTGACAGTGGTGTTGCTGTTGTGGACTCATTTGTTTACATTTATCGGGAAAGTTGACCGTCCTCCCTCTCCACAATCTGGGCAGATATCAAAAAGGCACCCACAGCATCCTCTGTCCCAGGCCCCCAGCCGGTGGGGTTAACCATACCTGCCCTGCAGGGTGTGGGGCTGGCAGCAGGAGGGGGGTACCGGGCCCTTCTGCCCCAGCCCCCTTTCCCAGGGAGAGGGGAGGGATGGGTGGGTGCCTCTCTCCCGCCCCGCTATCCCTGCTTTGGGCCAGTGCTCCTCCTGGGAGAGGTGGGCACCCTTGCTCCCAGCCTTGCTCTGGCGACTGCCTCTTCCCAACAGTCCTTGCCTGACTCAGGGGGGATTTAGTACCGGGCTGGGGGGAGGGAAAGACGTTAAACAGGCTTTTCCCTAATGAGGTGTGACGCCAGCTGGAGAGGGGGAGAATCCTGCTTTTCTCCTGTCTGTTGCTCTCTCCAGCTAGAGGAGGAGGAGATGTGTGTCCCCCCCTTTTCCTCTGCTGATTTGCTGCCTCTTCTGTTTCCTTTCTGTGCTGTCCCCAAAGCGTTTTGGCAAGGTTCAGATTTCTGTGCTCACAGCTCAGTGCTCAAAGAGAAAAGGGGAAAAACAAAAGGATTGGAGGCGTGGGGAGGATGGTGGCGGGGAGGAAGCTGAGCCGCTCGTCCTGGCCAGGCTGGAGGAGTGTGGGGATGGGTGACTGGGGCAGGGTTTGTCCTTAGGACCAGGGGGGTTTTAGTGGCCTCTTTCTCCTGAGAGTCCCTGGCATCACTTCAGCCCTCCCTCTGTTTAGATGTGCCGCTTGAGCACTGTGCTGCTTTGCTGGCTGTCCCATGTTGGAGGAGAGGGCTGGAAAAATCCTCCTGCAAAACGTGGGCAGAAGCATTAGGTGAAAACCTGAGGGGATGCTAACTCTTTGTTCGTGTTCCTGAGATGTTAAGATTTGCATCACATCCTCCTGGTGTGTCTGTCATTCCCACAGTACTCTGAGTGTTTGGGAAGAGTGTAGGATTTAGGTGTTTTGGGACAGGAAGCTGGAGAATCCAGTGGAATAGAAAATTGTCACATCCAGTTAAACAGGGCCGATGGACCCAGCCCTGGGTTCATTGTTCAAGCCCTGTGTTCATCCATCAGGTTCCTCTCACTGCTCTTACCCTTGGGTCACAAGCAGCAATAGTAAAAATGTAGGCAGAAACATTTCAGGACAGTGTATCTTTTTTCCAAGACAAGTTATCATGGTAATACTTGGACCGTGCCTTTACCGTAACATTTTGTCACCGAATGTTGCTTTGGCAGGGACCAGAGGATCAGGATGGGCTCCAGGAAGCACCCGTGGCATTGGGTGCAAGAGTCTCTGTACAGAAGCACCGACAGCCAGGGGTGGACCTTCACCAGCCTCACTCTGTGTGTGTGCTGATTAACCTTGGCTTGTTCCAGAGCCCCTTAACCCAGCGTGGCACTGGGATTCTGCACCCAGAGTTGGTCTGTGTGCTCCCGTTATCCAGGGGCTGCGAGATCTGTCTGGGTCTGGGTTGTGTCCCCAAATTGGTGCTACAGCTGCCGTGAAGACAAGGACAAGGAGCACCCATCTGGGACAGAGAGAGCAGCAGGAGAGGGGCGAAAAACAACCCAGCCAGGTGTTTTAGTCCCTGCCCAGGAGATGGCATCTTGCCCAGTGCCCCAGGAATGTCCCCCTGCTCCTGGGGTGACCCGCCAACTCCAAAAATGTAGAGGTCACTCAGGGGCCTGGAAAACAAAGGCAGCAGATAGGGGCTCTCCGAGGCTGTTGTGGCCACTGCTCGAGGAGTGCTAGCCAAACAGCAGCCTGAACAGGCTCACGGGAAGCAGTTTAAATATTCCTTCCTACAAAAGGCTGTCACATCCTAGCAGGGGCAGACTGCTGACTGACAGCTTTAATGCACAAGTGTACGTGGATGAGGGAGAGGCTGAATGCAGGGAGGCATCCTGGAGGCCGATTTTCCCCCTGCCCATCATTCTGGGCTCTAACACGTCATTTTTCACAAGCTGCAGGTTTATTGTGGTAATGTGGTAACACACCTGGGATGTTTTAGCCCATCACATACTTTAGCTGCTCCCTCCTCCCCTCTCCCCCAGGGATATTTATGGAAGGCACATTTCCACTAAAACATTTTACAAATAAAGTAAGTCAACACCTCTAAAATACTAACCACTTATCAAGTGGTAAGTAGGGCCAGGGCCAGGAGCTGGACTCAGTCCTTGTGGGTCCCTTCCAACTCGGGACATGCCGTGATTGTAAGTGAATTCACTCGGTAATTACTATTTATATAGCGTGATTGCTATTTATACAACAATAATATCACTCTCTCCAAGGGATGGCAAGCAGCAATTGTAGTTTTTGTATTAACTTGTCATTAAGCAGGGTATTCTAAAGGCAGAGAACAGAGGTTCCTGGTTGTTTCCCTAGCTCTGTGGCAGGGACACTACGTCAGGCTTTGGCTGCACACTGCCCTTTCCTTACCTCCAGCTTCCACATATAATAGATGTGTTTAGTACACTCTGCACAGGGCAGGTGTCAGGCTTCCGCTCCTGAAGCACTTTGGATGTTGCACAGAAGGTAAATAAGAGCAATGTTGATAATGAAAATATGCCATTAATACATTTCCAATAAAGAACTACAAGCGGCGTTTAAGCTGCAATCTGTTATCAATAATTTTATTACTGCAGTTACTGCGGTCTAATAAAAAAGCACTTTCTCTTCTTTATTGGGTAAGTGCCAAAACGTTTATCCTTTATTCTCTGGCCATTAACCTTTATTCTGTAGCCATTAGCTTAGCTATTTGTGTAACAGTCTGTTGAGTAACATTCAAGTAGGAATTTGTATTCAATCCATTATTTACTCTGAGACCCAAAAAGAATAGCTTCTTATGCCTATATTGTTTATCCATATTAAATCTTGTTAAGTGCTGTATGCTAGTGATGATAAGTCTTATAGAAAGTGGATTTTTTCTTACTGTGGATAATTTTCTGGCATACAAATAAAACTGTAATTAAGCATATAATATTTGGAAAACAAAGCTTGAAACTGCTAGCTGAAAAAAAGATATTTCTCACAATATGTGCAAAATTCATCATAACTAAATTTCAGGAGTTTATCCTTTTTGTGGATCAGTTTGTGCCTCAAATCTGTGTGAACTCCACAGTGCTGAAATAAGCCATGATACTCTCCATTGAGGATTGAGATTTTGGGTCACAAAGTCTGACATCCCTCCATCCTTTCTTTCTCTTACTGCAGGTGGGAAAAAAGAAACCCAAAGAGAAATAAGTTCAATAATCAAAATGCCTGCATTTCTTTGAGGCATTTGCTCGCTGGCTTTCAGTTATTTCTGGCAATCCATCTGAAACTGCTATTTCTGGGTGTAAGTGGCTTTTAGGGCCCTGCTTTCTGAGCACATCTTTTAAATTGAGCTCACCAACCTTAGTGAGTGGAAGTAAAGCAGGAGAATGAAACTGTTGATTCCTGTCCATCAGGTGAACATGGGGGAAATCATGCCTTTCTTATTAGGCTGTAGTGTATCTCAACCTCACTGAACCCTATTTTTCTGCGTCCAGACAAAAGCATTAGTCTTCTGGCTGGAGAGTGACGTTCAGTAAAAGCCTTTCAAGGTCTTCCCATAAACTCTAGCAATGAAGAGGTAGTAGAAGCAGTATTTTTAATGATGAGGAAGGTCAGTTTACCCGATGTGTGCTCTGCTGCTGTACACATCCGTGAGGCAGTTTGGGTCCTTTCGGTCCTGATGAGCTAGCAGGAAATTCTAAGGAATTCGTTTAATGGTTGGATTTTTTTTTCTCTCTCCTTTCTGCTCATTAGGAACTGGAAGCTGCTCTTCACAGGGATGATGTGGAGTTTATCAGCGACCTGATCGCTTGCCTTCTTCAAGGTTGCTATCAGCGCAGAGACATCACGTGAGTAACCTCGCTCTATGGCTTAAGCACTTTGCAAGGGGAGCTAATTAACACGGTGGCGGGGATGTTTCACGGCTTTAGAGTGATGACATGGCAGTGATCAGCAGCCACCAGCAATCAGGCCAGATGCTTCACCGAGTGGAAGGGAATTCCAGTTCTCTTGGGTTGAGTTGTAGGCTTTTAATTGTACAGCCCCGTTAAGCAAACTCCTTTGTTCGGATGCCGTGCAAAGCTGTGTTTGATGCTCTGCTGTTGCACTGGTGCACACAGTGAACATTCACATCTGCTGTTATGCTCTGCACTCTGCTTGGTCAAATTAGTGATATTAAATCATCACATATGTTTTCAACATTTATATCTATTGTATATAGCATAAAACTTGCTGCTCTGCACACACCTCACTTGCATGAAAGATCCCGTTGCTTTACATAGGGGCAACTGCGATTATTTTCTTAGAAATAAAAGAAGGGTTGGAATCACTTCAGCTGCAGGATGTTGGAAAGTGATTTGACATGTTCTCTTGAAGTTTTGACATCCAGAGACACTTTGTTAGTGTCCACTAAAGCAGCCTCCCAAATGGAGACATCTGCAGAACATCATTCTTTAGAAGACTGCCACTTGCACAGCAAAATGTGCTTCCAGTGATAGCAAAGGCTTGTTGCAGTGTGTTTTATTTGTTCTTTTGTGAATCGTGTTAATAGCAAGGCGTAATTGTGGGGACAAAGACAGCTTGGCAACACGTGCAGTCACTTGGAAGCAATCCTGCTCCCTAAGATCCCCCTGTTGTGGAGAGACTTAGGCTGGTGCATAGGTATAACCATAGGTGCTTGCAATGAAAGCTCTATTTCTAATTACCTGACTATGTTCAACAAAATTTATATAGTTCATGTGTTTATATTTATACATGCCACTTAATTAAGTTCTGTTGCATTGCTGCATAGACATTCAGCATCAGTGGGTATCAGGACTTGAACCAGGCAGCTGCACTGCATTTACTGCCTCCAAATGAAACTGATGTGCTGAGAAGATTGATTGTGAAGGGATGGCAGTCATGTCTAGCTTCTTCATCAAAATAGTCACAGAGCAATATATACCTGCTTGTAAACATGCAGCAAGTTCATTTCTTCAAACCAAAGCCATCAGAAAGTAGTGGCTTAAGTGTTTTGCCCACCTGAACCAGCTCACCCTTGTAGCAGCAGCAGCAATATCTTTGATAAAAATTCATGAATTCCACATTGTGAGATTCTCCAAAACTCTCCAGATCTAAGAGTGTCCGCTTAGTGATTGCACTGTGTGATTGCCCTCCCATTTGTAACTCCTTTAACTAAGAAAATTCAGGGATGAATCATGGGTGAGTCGCTGGGCACTGGGAAGTTGTCTGTCTGTCTGTCTGTCCGGGGAAGGTCACACGTACATGGCAGGATTGGGCCTGTGTAAGTACAGCTTTGGGTACCTCTGAGATGCAGAATCTGCAAGGAGGTGATGCTATCACAGGGGGAAGAGGAGCTGCTCACCCAAGGATGGCTCTGGCAGCCTGGCAGGTACCTCCAGAGCTGTGTGTCCCTCCACACACCAGAGGTGCTCTGGGAAACGCAGGAGTGTGAAGAAGCCACGTAGTGAAGCTGTGAGAACTTATCTCACCCAAACAGGCTTTCTGGGGAAAGTGTGAGGTGCCTGAAGGAGAAACCAGCTGCACCACGTCTGCAGCAGGTCCTGTGGAAGGGAGTTACCTCGTGGGCATGGGGATAATGAGGGAAGAAATTTCTGCGGAGGAGATGGGGAAGAGAGCACAGCAGGAGCAGTGCAGTGGGAATGGCTTAGGGAATATATCAGGAAAACTGCCTGAAGCTGCTGGGATGTTAGAGAGGTGAGCTCTAAGAGGAATTGCAGAGGAAGCAATTGGGGAGGCTACCTGGAAACAGAGGGAAAGGTGCTGTATGCAGAGGGATGTCATGTACGAAGAAGCAAGCATTAAGATGTAGTCTAAATGTGAAAATCTGTAGGTAAATAAGAATAAACATGATGGCTTGGATACACTTCTCAGAAATAAACTTGTCACACTGTTTCACACTTAAAACCAACTGTGGAATATTCATCCAACAGCCTGAAATTCTCCAGGTTCCTTACATGTTGCTTTCCAACACCTTTTTCCCCTCTAACCCCAGGTCTTGGGTGATGCACAGCTTCCCTGCTGTACCTTGTTTTTCCACAGTTAGTGGTAAGGAGCTGAACCTCTAATCGATTTTTTTGAGTGCTCAGCAGACAAAGACATGCAAATGTAAGAGGCAGAACTTGTGTGGAGTTTAGACTTGGCTTTTCACAGCGGCCCAGGACTCCATTCTTTGTTGCAGACGGATAAGAGGTATCTGTCTTGGGCAGGAAAAATCAGCAGTGTCACAGATCATCCTGGTGGTGTTACTGCAGCATCTCTCCAGTCATTTGTGCCCTGCCTCCTCGTGCTGAGGCTGTGTGCTGTAAACTTTTGTTCCCTGTTGCACCTCGGAGAGAAAGTCGGGAGCTTGTTCTCCGGCCTGTTCTCGGGCTGGGGCGGCTCAAGCACTGGACGCTTCATAAAACCTCAGTTTGCCCACCTCTCTGAGGGCTTTCGAGGTTTAATTAGTTTTGTATCGGGTCTTACATCTTTGATGGCCAAAATGTTATCTGCCTCTGCTTTCTCACAGCCTGTCTGGGAGCAGCTTGCAGTTCTTGTCACATCTGTTTTGACGGCGCACAGGACTTGCGGCAGAGCTGGGCTGCCTGGCTTTAATCATGCATCATAGAGGGGTATAAAACTGTCACATACCTTTGCTAATTATAATGTGCTCTCAAGTAATTTTGGAAGTGGCTGAGAGCCCTTCTAATGCTCAATTTAACATGCTCTAGTTTGATTTGCTTTCCATTTTTAGGGGGAAAAATAAGAGATTAGTACTTTTGTAGGGTTCTATGATCCTTGGTTTTGAAGTAGAGCAACTTTGCCTTGGTTTTGATATTATTTATGACAGACTTTTTTTAAAAAAACCAAAGAATCACATACAAGAGAGTGACTGCTTTTTACCCTGCTTGTTGGCTAAGGAGTGTTGAATGTCTGGTAACGTAAGACTTTCTTTGAGTTATGGATATCTGGGTTTAACTACAGAGACTGTTTAATGGGATGCTACGTGATCTTCTCCAAACTCTTATTTATCATAACCTATCATGGCTGTTAGGAACACTCCATTGACCTGGTTCTTGCTGTGTTAAATACTGTAGAAGTACAGAAAAAAAACCAGTTGCCTGCATTTCTGCATCTTTAGCAATGACCCTGTAGCTGTCCTTGCCTGGCACCGGGTGGTTTGAGCACTTGGCCAGGACAGTTTCCCCATTGCTCTCCTCTTTTTATTCTGAGCCAAAACACTTGTGTGTCATGATCTGCAGCTTTTGTTGTTTTATAAATACCCCTCTTAGTCTGCATATACCATCTGTACCATCTGTATGTAACTACTACGGGTGCAATAGGTATCTAAGGCATGCCTTGGTTTGATGCCAGTGAGATTGCCCACAGGTTTTTCCTGCTCCCAACCTTTTTTCCAGGTTTTAAAATGTCTATGTTTTCTTTTAATTGCTTCAAAAGGCAAATGCCTGGAAAAACTCTTAGTAGAATTTGGGGGTTACAAAAAAAAAAAAAAATTTAGGCAGTTTGAAAAAATCCTGGTGCTTGCTTCAGATTCTCTCTGATATAAATTGGGTAGCTGCATAGTCCCTAGGGGCTGCCACTTTAATTCCAGCAGGAAATGTGACTTGATGACTTGTATGAAGACAGGAAGATCAGAGCTTCAGCTAACGGCAGCGGCCGCAGCAGGAGCCTTCTGCAGCTGTTTTTAAGTAAGAAGTGATGGTGTGACATGGATATGTACACTCAACTAAAATATTCCAGAAAAGCTCCCGCTGTTCAGCTTTTCTTTGGGTGAAACTCATTCTTCAAGGTTCTGTTATTGCACTTTTTGCTGTTTTTCTAATGTGATGGCATAAAAAGTTTCAGTAACTTTATCGTATTTCTTATTGGGAGGCATTTTGTATGCTGCTACTTCGTCTCAAAAAACAGCTGCTTTTTCTTGTTTTCTTTTTTCAACATGCACAAAGGCTACAATGTGAGGAGGAAGAAACACAGTAACTCTTGCTTTTTTTTTTCTATTCCCCATGAGATTCTTTTCCTTTTTTTACACCTCAGGAGGCTGGTCCATCACTGTGGCTGAAAACTCTCTAACTGACTTCTGTGGCACCAGAGGGGATTTGCTTCCTGAGGAACCTCTGTTGTTTTTTTCTTGTTATTTCTTCCCTAATGCATTGGAATTCTTTTCTTCCCAAGCGGATCATTTGTTTTGCACCCACCTTAAGCTCTTTTGGGATCCATAAACGATCCTTGGAGTCTTTGGCTTGTAGTTTGCACCTGGTTTGTTCTAATAGGGATAATAAGAGGATATTCCTTAACTTCTCTTCCCTTCCCCACAATTGTCTCGATTATTTCTTTCCTATCCTTAGTGGTGGCATTGGGAAACACTCCCAGCATGGCATCTGAAAATCTGTATTTCCTACTTGTTGAGCTGCCAGTCAAGAGTGCTGTGTCTGTCCTGTGTATTTTCTAACGCTCGTTCTGTAATCACTTATTTGAGCTTTCATCAGAAAGAGAGAGATAATCTGAAATCTTCTAACCCACTGAGGCACAATATGTATTTCTGAGGACTGTGTTTAATAACTGCATTTTGCTTCTTCCTTCTGCTTTGTCACTTTTGTCCGTGCTTGTCCTTTATTTCGTGTTACAAGTCCTTTGGGGGTTACCCCAGGTCTCACAATTTGTGAAAAGAGACCTCAGTGAAATGCTTAACATCTTGAAATCACCCTTGTGCGTGTGCCTGCATGGGCTGTGTCCTTCCAGAGCTGCTGTTTGTCAGTCTGGTCAACAGGAATAGCTGGCAAACCAGTGCTGAGATCTCAGTCTTGTGGATACTGTCTGAACTAGGCTGTGGGAAGAGCTCAGCCAAAGCACTAAGACTGATCTGGATGAATTCAGTCCATGCCATAACCTCTGGGGCAGCCAGCCTGGGCTCAGTCACAGCAGAGCTGCTGCCCACCTCCTTTGGAGTGAGTTTTAAGAGCCGGCTTTTGCAGATGTGACCTTGGTTATAACAACTGCTTCCATGGCCCAGCCACGAAGCACCTCACTAACTCAGAATCGTATTCATGAATGCCAAGTGAATATCAACAAGATCAGCATTATTTACAGTCTGACTTTTAACAAGTGCTGCCTTGCATACATCACGGATATTGGTGGATGGCCTCTGGAATCAACCCGGTACTGTCGGCACAGGAGATACCGTGAGGGGGCAAGGGAGATGAAGTGGCTACATTGCTCATCTTGAATCTAATTTTAATATTTATTATAATAATAGCCAAGCTATGCAAGGTGAGCCTTTTAAAGGGTAAAAAGTGAAAATGAAGCAGCTGGCAGGTGTTGGGAAAGGAAGGATGAGATTACAGCAGTAAAATAACACGGTCATTCAGAGATTAATGAGAAGCACAGTGGAATAAAATTATAGAGTTGAAATATAACTAAAGCTAAGTAAATGTCTTTGATTCTCAGATGGATAAAATGAATCTTTAAAGAAGAATTTGAAGAAAAGTTGGTAGCATGTTCTGGAAGTGCTGTTCCATAGATGTGGTGGAGAATAAGGGCTGAAAACGGTGGAAGAAAAAGAGGAAAAGCTGTGCTGTTTTTGTCAGGGCAGATGGATGAGAGACAAACAGATTGGATTGCTGGGGAGAGGGAGTTATGCAAAACATTGACAGGGAGGAATAGGTGGCTAAACTTCAAAGGAGAAATAGAGAACAGTCAGTGAAGGGTCTTGGAGACTGCAGTGATGTCATCGTGCCAATGTCAGAGCATGAAATATGAAAGGGACAGCTGTATTTATAAGTTCTTGATGTTGCAAACTAAGTACTCTGGAGAGGAGGAAGAAAGCAATGATGAAAAAAGAAACTGAGAAGGCAAGTGAAAATATCTTCTCCTTTCAAGGAGGAAGGCAAAGAATTGTGGAGAGAGACAGATGGGGTGTGGAAGTTTGCCCTGTGTGAAACCTTTGCCCTCACTTTTGAGATTTGCAGTGATGCTCCAAACACTGGTGCAGGATTTTTGCTCCAGCACAGTTGGTTTCGCAGGCCCCTTCCCAGCACCTCATCCAAGTTCATAAACCAATGTTTAGTCCAAGGGTGAATATTGGAGAAGATCTGAAGTAATTTTTTTGGAGCCTTCTAGCCTCAGTGGACTCGATGAACAGCTGGGATGGCTGCTGGCCAGCTGCTAGGCCGCTATGATAATGTGGTGTGTCATGTCAGTCTCTGTTCTAAGTCACTGTGCTTTTACTTTGCCTCCCATTTTACCTTCCGGTCTTCCTCAGTTTCTTTTTGGCTCAACCAGTGTAGTAGTTGTGGTTTCAACTTTAGAGAAAAGAAGATGAAAGACCTGTTCTGAAACAAATCCCAAAAGGGATTCTTTAGGACCTATTTATCTGTAAAAACTTGGGTTTATCCATGGTCTCCAGAAACTTATAATGTGTGGGGCTGGTTCTAAGAAATGAATTTGCTAAGCTTATTTGCTTCAAGGCAACCCCGTGCTAGGTGTTTTGTGCCTCACTGGGGACTCTTTTCTCTGACATTAAGTGTATTTTCTATGAGAAGCAAGGCACATAAGGGCTTGTTTCATATGGATTTGTGCTGTAATACACGCGTGTGTCCTATTTCCCCATCATCATCAAGACAATAACTCCAGCTTCTTCCCCACAGTGCTCATCATCACTGCAATACCCTAAGGTCCTCTCTGCAGCCCCCAAACAATCAGAAGTGCTTATGGCACAGCAATAGTGTTGTCTTTCCTTGTGGCAATGAATTGGGAGCATGCTTTCTGTTGATGGGCACTAGGAATGAACAATGCGGCATTAAGCTGGCTTCACTTGTTCTTCAAGGATCCAGGAATGAATAGTAAGTAATGATCCTCTTCCAGTCTGAATGTGGAGCACGGTAAGCCCCCTTCCTATTTGCTCCTTCAGAATATAAGAGATGTATTTGGGTCTTTTGTAAGTTAATCAGCTCCAGCTCCCAAGGGTTGATCTGCTTCTCCTCAAAAAGAATCAAATAATGGTAGTAGAAAGAAAGAAGCATGTGGATTAAAATTGGCAAGTACATACTGAAGCCTGGCTAGATGCAGGTGAAAGTCGTTGATGGGAGAAGTGAATTGACATTGCAGAAAAACCAAAGCCCTTGCTGTTCAGTCACAAGGTGAAATTTGGGCAGTAGGTACATTTGTTTATTTGTTTATTCTGGACCATCCAGGAGACTGTGAGACCTCCTGAGACAGAGACTACTGTGGCTTGATCTTCACTTCATCATATCCAGAGTGGCTTCCTGTTGGGGCATACCTTGTCTGGGTGGTTGTCGAGGTCACACAGCACAGGACACTAAACAAGGGGGAAAAACCCATGCTTTAAAAGTCACAAGTGTGCACATGAAGCAGCGTGTGGCAGGAACAGGGAGTGCAGCAGCCATTCTCCCACTTCATTTGTCTGTGTGGCCACCAGCATCCCTCCCTGCACTTTGCCAGGTCAGATCAGTATGTGCTGGCTGTGTACCCATCGAGCAGGAACCAAAATCCCCCTCAGCAGAACCCCTCAAAGCAGGAGCCAGCAGCCTGCATCTCTGCAGACCTCTCACCCTCACCAGTGTTACCCAAATCCCCCCAGTCATCTTCCCCAAAGGAACTTGTTCATTCCTTTTTGAGCACTCTGATCTCTCTCTCTCCCCCCCTTTTTTTTTTTCTTTTTCTATCAAACAACCTGTAACTAGTTCTTGGGTTAGTTAATAGTTCTAACACTGCTTCTTTTTGTTTTCTGGTTTGATCCTTCAAGAGATTGCCTTTTGTTATTCAAAGCAGAAGGTACTTGACACAGAAGCAATGCAGAAGCCCCTGCTTCAAACGCTGTCCTGGCTGTGTGATCCTTATGCCTGTGAGGGATTCCCATCCTCAGTGTCTGATAAGCCTTGGGGAAGAAATAGGAAAAGAATGCAGCACTCCGAATTCCTGAGGGGTGCTGGGAGGCATCCATCCGTGTGGGGACTGGAGGACGTCCACCTGCTGACCAGGGCCTTTCAGATTCAGCATTTCACTGCCAAGGGACACTCCTGCCTTTGACTTTCTTCTCTCCAAGCCTATTCACTAGCATGCCAGGGAATTCATCACTTCATGAAAGCCCTTTTGCCAGGCCTTCCCCAGCCAAGATCAATGTCATCACATGGCAAGGATGGCCTACACTTACCTCCCTTGTGTGTTCTTGCAGAATCATGTGACAGCCTGACAGCAAAGCTTTTTAGGTGTAATAGGCATTTTCAGTTCCATTGTTAATTTATCATGGATGATGGTGTGAGATAATTTCTTTCCTTGGTCCTTTGCACCTCAGACATAAAACGTGATGGCATCAGCAGTGGTACCACCCTGTTCTAGTACCTGCTGTGCCTCCCTTGCTGGGTAAAGCTTTAGAAACTGATACTGCCTCTTTCTTGGGCTCCCTTGGCTCAACAGATGGATTCCTCAAGGCAGGAAAAGAGTAGCTGACCCTTCTGGGGACGCTCAGCTTGTCTCCTCTTTGGCTGCTGAACTGTTCAGTGCAACCCCACTAAAGAAGCAGAAACCTCTTACTTCTTGACAGAGACTGAAGTCTTCTTCTCATTCAGGCAGTCTGACCAACCTTCTCACCAGGAGTTTTCTGGAAGTTCCTATATATTTCCAGATGTACAGTATTTTATTATTTCAGCCATATCTCAACTAACTGAGGCCTCTATTTTCAAGCCTTTCTCCATGCTGGAGCTGTAGTGCAAGTTTCAACACAGTGGTAGGTAAGAAAATGTATGTCAGTGACTGATTACAGAGCTGTTTTCCTCTTGGAGTTTAAAGCTACCCTTGTTGCTTTTATGGGCTGTGTATTGCATTGAACGCAACTGATTTGTTACTGCACCCTCTGACTAATGGTTTCAGGGTAGTACCCTAAAGGTGAAATGGAACAAACTGTGAAGTACAGAGTATCTGTGGGGTTAGTGTGTCAGCAAAGCCAGGCAGGTGTGTTTAAACATGCTCACCCTGAGTCAAAAACAACAATGCCCATGGAAAATAGCATCATAGCTCTTAATTTATTGTATTTATGCAGATGTAATTAAGGGACAAGACAATTTTTAAAACTGTCTCAAATTGTCTCTTCTTTCTAGTCATTCAAGGTAAATAATCCCTTCTGTTCATCTAATGCTACATTAATTCATGTTTTCACAGATATACATAGCAATACTGTTTGCTCAACATAATGATATTTCACAATCTTTTAGCAGAATGATTTTTCCTGTTTTAATCCAGTTATCCAACTGATTGATTTGTCATTATCAGTTTTCACTCAAATTGCAGCATCAGTAGTGGGGTATGGAGTTCCTGCTTCTCTCTCCAAAACCCTGCATGTATTGAGAGCACGAGTCATCCCTTGACAGAGATTGTGCAGAGACTCACTGAGTTTGAAGGAGGGGTTGAGCTAGCATTGAATGACAAATACATTTTATTTTAATCCCATTAATATTCCCTGAATCTGTCTGGGCAGTGTATGCATCCTCCTGCTTATCCCCTTTGGCCCCAGGATTTTCTCTTCCTGTGGTACCATGTACCTCCAGCTGTTGTTTGGGATGTTTCTGGCTGCTCTGATTTCACTGAGACTCGTATTCCTATTTCTTCCTTAATCAAGCAACAAAACCACACAAGCAGCCCTTGCTCCTACCTGAAAAACATATGCAGGCCCCTGCACCCAGCATGCATCTAGTTAACCATATGTGTCTTCCTCATCCTCCAAGAACTGCATAATCCACCAGGCTTGGCAAATCCAACCCCTTTTTCCTCCAACGTTTCACATCTTCACACCAATCCTTGCTTTCCCTGGCTCACTTGGCCACATAGGCTGCTGGTCCCTTGGGATGGGGAGATGGATGCTGGGCATCTGCTCCCTCCTCCCTGGCATTGTGGTGGGGAGGGTGAGGGAGGAAACAGCAAGGCAGATAAGGGCAGTGAGGAGCAGCTGGGCACAGGTGAAAGAAGGGCCATCAGTGCCTTCAGGTTGTGTTTCCTTCACCTAAAATTACTTTCACCTTCTCACACGGAAGGAGAAACAACAATATGCCTCTTTGTTGCCTCCCCCTGTACTTTGAGGTGTTAGAGGCAGGGCCACAGCTCGAAACACTTGTGGTCCCTCCTGCTGATGCTGGGGATGGTGATGAAAATAGAGCAGCCCCGGCTCACAGAAGGGTGCTTGGAGCTCCTGCAAGCAGGGAGAGGGAATATGACAGGACAGTTCAAAGTAACAGGTATGTGTGATTTCTCCTGCCAATGCTGCCTTTCTCTCACACAGCCCAATTAACAGGGGTCACAGAGCACTGATTAGCTGCCTTGGTGTTTTGTGAACATAAAGCAGTGAAAAATCCAGGGTGAATGGGGGAAAAAAGATCAAATAAACACTTATCTCAGCACTCCTGCCTGTCCCTGGCATTTGCCAGCCTAAGGAAGGAGCCTTTGGACGGTGGTGCTGTATCTGTGCTGATATCTCTGCTGCTTTTCTGCCTTTTCTCAGCAAAATAGCAAACAAGGCACCCCCAGCAGCTGGGCCGTTCATAGGGCTGCTGCTTGATAAGAGCCAAATCACTGGGGAAGCGTGGGCCATAGGCAGCTGGGGAAGATCAGAGTGTGCCCTTTTGTCACACTGGTGTGTGAGATGACTTCAGCCCCTCCTTAGGAGGGGTGGGCTTGCTCTGCCTCCTGTCCTTCGTGTGGGGGAAAAGAGGTGGAAGGCAGCACACGCCAGCTCAGAGGAGGTAAAAGGGCATCTCCATCTAGTTCAAGACTTGATGAGCGTGGTCTGCTAATGCCAAGGAGCCCAAGCTGGAAACTTCCACTGTTGCTCAGGCTGTGGCTGGGGTGAGAAATCTGGACAAGCAGACCTGGAATGTTCCTAAAGGGTGGGCAGCTGTGGTGACCTCATGCCTTCCCCTCTTTTCCTTCATACTCCCCTTTTTTGGGGGGTAGCAAAGCAAGGCTCCCACTTCAGCTGTCATAGCCAGGTTAAGTGGCTGCACTTGCTTCTGTCAAGCCAACACATGCTCCTGTGGTGTGATCCCTTATTAGAGGAGACAGCCCACATCAGCTCTCCATTCTCCCTGCCTCCCCAGAGACTGCCTCGCTCTGTAGCTGTTCCTATTCTGCCTCTCTGTGGGATACAGCATGTCTGCCAGCTCCCCTCCCCGCTTCCCCAGGTTTGATTGCACGCAGGATCACTCAGGGTAGGATGGAGGAGGACAAGGAGTAGGAGTGTTCTTAGCTGCTGGCAGCCATGGGTTTTCATAGATTATTTTTTCCCCCTCTCCTAAAGACTAACGCTTTTGGGGTTCAGGTGGGAAATCCACAGCATCCAACTATGTAAATTAGGTTTCTTTAGCAGGACTGAATGGCCCTTCTGCTGGTGATCCTCCTGTCCTAGCTTGGTGTTACCATGTTGGAGGAAAGCTCCAGAACCCTGATGTCTTCTCTAAGCATGGCTTCAGCCTATTCTTGGGGTGGTCTCTGCCACATTTGAGGTCTGGAATTGAGTTATGGGGTGGACAAATGAGGAGCAGGGAGCAGGAGTTGCTAGGGTGCTGAAATTACTCTGCTGTCCTTTACTTTTGTGTGGAACACATGGGTGTATCTTTCATGGATGTGAAAACCTCCTGTTGCTCGTGTTTCAGGCTGCCAAATCCAGGAGTTAGGCCAGGCTATTTTAGGGAAGAGTTGCTGCTACTTAACGTTTGCTAACTAGGTAATCTTTTGTCCTTCTGTTCTGAAACAAAACAATGGTTCTAATGTAGAAAGATTTTATTCCTGTGTTCAGCTGTGGTGAAGACAAATGTCCTTGTGTGTAGAGCCCAGTGCCATCCACCTGCTTAACTCTTCAGATGTCTTTCTCTTCCCCTTCCCTGCCAGTGCTCCTGATGGCCACACAGGTAAGCCACAGAATTACCAAGGTTTGGGCAATGTCTGCATTCAAAAAACTCGTTCTGGCTTGCCATGGAGGACAAAAGGCAGACCTGTACATGCCTTGTGGTGGTCTTGTGCTCCAGCAGTCTCTGCTGCCTTTACAACTCTGGGAGGAGAAACTTCACTCTGGAAGTCTGATCAGTGGAATTTGAATTTTTCTTCACAGCCACTAGTAGACCAGCAGGTTTTCTCCAGGCATGATTCAAAACAGGCCCTGAAAAGCAGGAGGTACCTGGGTGTTTGTTTCCTTCATCACAAGAGCTCTGCCAGGGTTGGACCTTGCTGAGGTCTGTCACAAGTGTGGTGTGGAGTTAATGCTACCTCCAGACTGTCCTTGGCTGGAATTTTTGAAGTGTGTCTCCATCAGTGGTGCAGCAAGTGGCACAGCTAAATGTGGCTGTTAGAGCCTAAGGTCATGATTCCTGGATCTCCAGCTTCTTGGTGCTTTTGCTCTGCTGCAATGACGTGTTTTGTGGAGAGACCCTTCAGGGTGCTCGTGGCCCTTTGGCCTCTGGAAGTTTGGTCACCCTGATGAGAAGTTGGTCTGAGGAATTCGTGCTCCCCGTTGGCTTGTGTGCCTTCTGAGCCAGCTGCACACAGAGGGCTTGGAGGGATTCCTCTCCAACCCTCTTCTCCCCCTGAGGGATGGGGCAGTGTCTTTTTCCCCCTGCATCATATTTGACTTAGTTTCTTGGTAGGGTAAATTGAAGGTGAAGTACAAGCTGGTCCATAAAGCTTCCTCCCCCACCTCAGATAAGAAAGCTCATTAATACAGTAAAAAAAAGGTCTCCATTGTTACATGAGAGCTCAAGGTCAGGCTGGTAGTAGTAACTCATATTGCTTCTAAGGTCAGCCTAAGCTTTCTCTTTCTGACAAGCCACGATAGATTGATCATGGGGGCCCTTACATTATTTTTTTTCTTCTGAAATAGGCTTTGCTTCTCCTGACCCTGTTAATGATGTTTGACTGAGGTCATCCCAGCAAACCCTGAATCCTTCCCATTACCTTCCAGAGGGCTTGCCTTTGTGCCAAAGCATTGTGTGCTTGTTAAGAATTAAGCTTTGCTGATCTCTGCTGCAGCAAAGAAGCTGTCTTCATTGGAGAGGCGAGAAATATCTTGAATGCCATCTGTCAGTTAATGCTCTCATTAACACCTGAGTGACTCCCAACACCAAGCTGGTGCCTTTTTGCCAATTCAGAACTTAAAAGGTGCCAGCCCATAAGGTGAAATATCTTCGGTCCATAAAATTAATTCCGTTCTAAAACGTCTGTTCTGATAAGACCTAGATTTTTGTTGTTGTTTCTTTTAACTAGAGAGATCACAGAGGCAAAGCCAGTTCTCTTGTGTGTTGTGAATTAGATGCCCAAGAAGTCTATTTTCATTTGGTACTGAGAACCTCCTAAAAGCAACACTTGTGCTGGGTGGCTGAATGTATCCGAGGCTTTTTCAGCTTTTAAAGCCTTTAGCAGACAGAAGTATCACCTCTATTATTTCCCTTACTGGCTAACTCTGTAATAGGAACTGCAAGAGTAATTACATTTATGTTTAAATGGTCTTTGGTAGAAAGGCTGAGCTTTCCCAGTCTTGTTTTCCATGTTCCTCCCACATACAACTCTTGGGCAGGAGCTGGAAGAGGTCTCTTGTTCTTCCTGCTCTCTGTCATCCTCTGCTTTTGTCAGGGTTCTTGGTTTTAATCTCAAGAACAATATACTGTCCGGGATTAGATGCAGGTCAGGCTTGCCTTTTTCCCAGCAGTTTTGCTCAAGAGCATGCCAGTATTTACTCTTCCATTACATTTTGTAAATTAAATGAAACAAGAGACTTAAAACACTGTCAACATGATAGATATTCCAGCTAGTGGGTCCAGGCAATTATTTGGCATCTAAACTTTCAGAAGGCTTATTCATGTGTGCCAGCAGTGTCCAAAGTGTTGGTAAATTTTTGTCTCCGATATTTCAACTCCGTACCCTAATGTTTCCTTTAATCCAATATTTACTCCCATAGGAGCAGAGATTTTGTGAGGGGTGGGTTTTAGGTTTTTTTTTTTTTAAAGAGATGTGTGGGGGGGGAGGGCTTGTAAAAAAATTGGCAGCAGTAGACCAGATAGAGCAATGTGCTGTGACAGTAATTCCACACTTGGGCCATGGCACGCTGCCTGCGGGAAGCGCAGATTGACACGGGGACTCTCTTACTGAATCAGTGTTTGGTTTAGCTTTTGTTTGTTTGGCTTGATTTTGTTTACAGTTTTCCAGCCAAGATTTGATTTACTTTGGAGTCTTTAAAACTAAAAGCACAAGTGACTCCGCTTCCTTTGGGCACAAGGATAAAAAAAAATAAGCACGTGTGTCTGTACACATAATTCCAGCCCCAACTTGCTCAGAAGGAATTTCACGTTGAGTTTTCTCCTGCTGGGTCCCTGTGGGGCTGGGGTCTCTAGGTGCAGCTGTTCCCACCCAAGCCTGCACAGCAGAAGTTCCAACCAGATTTTTCCATATATCCTGTCAACTCTGAAATTCTCCCCCTCTCTTCCTGAGCTCTCCAAAGGAGCCTCTCTAGGAAGCCGGGCACGGTGACGACAAGCACAGTGGCCAAGCTTTTTCTGACAGCAGAGCGTGACCCCACGCGTTTAAAGCCCGGGCGATGGGAAGGGTGCCTCTCCTTCGAGCAGGGGAAAACACTGGGATTGCCAGGCTGGGGGAGGAGTCCTCATCTCCCCTCTCCTGGAGAAAGCTCCCTCTCTGGGAGGCAGCCGGGCAGCAGATGGCCGGGCTGCGGCGCTGAGCTGTCAGGGGTGCATCATTTCTCTGCTTGATACCCATGGTGGAGAGGAGCCCCTCCCTCAACTTGCTCCATCTTCTTTATGCCCTGATTTTTTTGCAGCTGCTGCTAAAGATCACAGGCAACTTGAGCTGCAGCCTCAGTGGTACTCTTGTGGATTGTCTGACGCTGTTCCTCCCCTTTGACACGGATGTGCTAGGTCGTGTCCTTCCCCGTGGCCCAAATTTCCTTTTGTATATGCAACATACGATTAAAACTTTCAACCATTGTTGCAATTCAGCTTTGACCTCCTTTTAATCTTTGCAAAAAAAGATAGGGACCTCTGACAACAACCCTGTGGTTTCAGAGTATAGCCAGGGATAAGATTCAGAATTGCACTGGGCTCTCAAAAAATCATCTGCATCCATGTGGGGTGTACCACATAGATATGCATGAACCATTCCACCACTGCCCCAGTACAGCTGTCCAACTTGCTTTGCACATCAGGGGGCAACTGCAAAGCAAGGGATGTTTTGGCAAGTGAGGGAAACTTTACCTCATTTTTATGAAATATTAATGGTGCTAGTCAGGTTGGCATGGGAGAAGTTTTACAGTTGCAGAGTTCTCAGAGGTACTTTTTCTGATCTGTTATAGTTGATTTCTGTAGTATTTTCCCTTGGTTAATGAGCTGTGTGGAAAGTGCTTGTGCTGTACATCAGGAAGTGGTTGAGATGTGGTGAGGGTCGTGGCCCATCATCTCACACTTTTGTTGTAAATTGTTTCTAGGACTCACAATTTACTTTTGGAAGAGGGTTGGTTTTCCTTTGGATACATGCCCTGGGACAGAATGTGCCCATGTACCAGTTCAACCTCCTTGGGAATGCTGCAGTTTGTAGAGAAAAGGGCATGACTGACTTCACACTGCCTCTGCTGGTCGAGTGTTTTTACAGGTCTCTGTGATGCTGAGACCTCTGGAGAAGAGATACCTCTGTCTCCTTAGCTCAGTGATTTCCTTCCTGCCTTCTTCCCACTTACAAAAAGAGTTTTTGGAGGTTCTCAGCTGCAGCAGGCTCTGTAGAACTTGCAAGTGTATTGCTGTCCTGCTACTGAGCTTGAAAAGAGGGTGTTTAACAGACTCCATCCAGGTCATTCCATTCCTGGATCCAGCCTCTCTGATTCTTGGGTTTGAATTTTACGGATAATTCTGAACAGTTATTCCTGGGCATTTCTGCTTTGCACAGGGAAGAACCCCAAGGGCAGGGTTCTCATAGATTGCTGTGCTGCCTGCAGATTTTCTTCTCCAAACCAAGGGAGCTGCTTCAGAAACTTTTTCAAAGGGAAATGTAATAGAGATATGGGCTAAGTGAAACTAAGTGTAGGTGTGGCAGACCGGTTGAAGATGAGCACCCTTCATTTGTCTGGAGAAAAGAGGTCGGTTCCCATTAAGAGGGAAAATATAAATTGGGTAAGATTGAGAGTGATTGGGAATGCCTTGAGACATCTGTTTCCCATCTCTGGTTCTCATTTCTATCCTTATTCAAAGCGACAAATGCACAGTAGCTGTCTTTGAAAATTGATGGGGGTAGGAACTCAAAAGTACTCTTAAGAACAGAGCTTGTAATGCCCTGAACACCGGGTGGATGGCGGAAATTTCTAGTGTTAGCCACTTACGTGAAAGTCAAACCAAAACCAAATTGGTTAGATCAACAGAGCCAATCCCTAGGGGGAAAGGGAGTTACACAGGCAAAGATTTCAAATGATCTCCTGGAATTAAACAGCTTCCTGGATCAGTTTTCTTTGAGAGCAGCCAAAATGATAGAGCAAGATAAGTGAACTCCTGCAAGTGGTAAAAGTATCTGTCTGATCCATGCCTTCCTTTTTTTTTAGGTAGAAAAAAAAATAGGATCAGATAAAACACTTTTACTTTTGTGGTTTCTTCCTGGCAATCCTTTTCATCCACCAGTTATTCAGGATCCTAGGGAAACTGCTTTTTCAGTCGATTGTATTGGAAATAGCCAGAACCTCTGTATCAGATTTGGTGAAATAAACTCCTGCCTTGAGCTCTGACAGAGTTGAGGAACTGAACTTGGGGGGCTGAAACTCGAATGCTGTCTGAGAGCTTGCAGTCATTTCCCTTCTGTTTCTGGACTAAGAATCCAAATACAAGCGATGCTTTCCTGCTTCCAGGAAAAGATGTTCTCAGCACTATTTCTGTTCTGGAAGACAATCAAAGCTGCCTTTCTTCCTTTTTTTTTCCTTTTTTTGTTTTAAGCTAATGACTTCTGTAAATATCTGACATTTAAGGTGTGTGATCAAATAACACTCTTAAAGTCTGTAAAGGGACTCTATTATTGCCCTCTTTCCCAAATTGAAGTCCTTGCTGGAAGTTAGGTCTTAAATATTTGAGAAAGACACTGCGGAAATGCACAGCTACTTCAGGTAGGTGTACTGTGTGCTGAATATCTCACTTTAAAAAAGGATATTTGCAGTAGTTTTTACCCTAAAATTACTTCTTGAGGCAGTTCTGAGGCATTTCATAAACGTCAGTCCTCCCTTTCTGACTGAACTTCGTCAGTGTAGGGGACTGTTTCAAGTTACATTTGTCTGCTGATATTAGTGGGGGTGAAACAACAATACTTGGGAACACTGATGCTTTGCTTGTGTCATGCAGAAAGGAGCAAACTCCAGGTTGCAGAGGGCACTGGGTCCAGGTACACTCAAGCGTTTGTTGTTAAATACAACCAGAGGGCTGGTAACAGTCGTGGGGTGAGGGGAGATATCTCTGGGAGGTCAGCCTGCATTTGACGTCAGAAAGAAGCAGGCTGGTGAGGAGTCATCTGCAGGGTGGGAGCATCAACTTCTCTCTCCTCCAGGAGGAAGGGAAATGCTGCCAGGTGGACATGGCTTGAGGCATCTGTTCCTTCATTCTCGCAGTCACTGTCCAGTCATGGTCCTTGCAAAGAAGTCCAGTCTTTACCAAATGTGTGGAGACCCCTGTCTAATAGCTAACTTGTTGTTGACTTTAAATGATCTTTCTTCAGCTGGATCACACTCCTCTACCTCTTTGTTAAAATATAATAGCTTTTGTAGAAGTTAGCGATTTCTCAGGGAAATGCAATTCTGTAGTGCTGGCGTCGTTCCATTAATCATATAGAGTAATCTGCTTGTGCCAAAAACCTATCAAGTGGAGCTGCCTTTTTGAGAGCTGGTGGGAATGTGTACCCAGTGGTGTTCTTGCTGGCATATGGACTTCCCGTGTGTGCAAGAATGGCTGGGGCATGGGGGGGGTCCCCTTTTGCTGTGCTCAGGGTACACAGCTCAAGCAGGCTGAGCAAGCCTGGCAAGTCTCAGGACTCAAAGTCATATGGACAGATCTTCAGAAAGTTTTATATTTAGGGACACCCAGCCTCCCCAGCCCCTTTTCATTCCCTCCTTCAGAATGAAGGCTTAAAGTCCCATTAAAATATAGACAGGAGTTCTTTTAGCCTTAAGCTCCATCAGTGGTCTTATATGTGATGTCTTACACATTCACTCTCAGTGCTAGATGAGGGTAAGAATTATCTGCTTCCTTGGGTTATGTGATGAACTGCTGGCAGTGAAAGTAGGACTTAATGTGACCCAGCTAGAAAATGAGAAAGATCATTTTAGTAGTAATGTTTATGAAGAGCTCAAGTGTTCAGCTTGATCATCTGGGAGAGTACAGAGAGGGGAGTCCTGTACTGCACTGACTCCTTTTTGGGAGGTGCACTCCTGTTGGGGATGAGCCTTGCTGTGTGGTGGGGTCCAAGCCACGTGTGTGAGATGGGCTGTGCTGATGTCCTGCCAGAGCCACCAATGGAGGAACAGGCAGAAAGTGGCAGCACCTTTGGGGATGGAGGGAGAAGAGACTGGGGACCACAACAGGAGTACAGGAAGCATAGAGCAGCAAAGTGGGGACAAAGTGATCAGCTATGCAAAGTCTCAAGGCACTAAACCAGGGCGTGCAAAACTTCTTTAGAAGTAGAGGGGAGCAGGCCTTGGCAATAACAGATGTGAGTGGCAAAGGGAAATCTGAAGAAAATGGTCTCCATATCAAATGGGAAGAGTTGGAAGGGGACCAGACTCATAAATTTTGTTGCATCCTATTTTAGTAAAGGGTGGCTGTTGGTGGTAGCTCAATGCCCTGCCCTTTGGGAGAGAAAGGGGATGAGTTGCTACCATGTTTGGCTCATTCTTCCAGCTTAGAAAGAAATAACAGTCTGTGTATAAAAAGCTGTCTGCAGATAACATGAAATCCCGTGGTACTGCAATGAGATTGCTCTGTTTTGGGAATGTGAATGATGGAGCTGCACCCAACCATAGCTGACAGCTTTCCTTCAGGTGCTGTCTGTCTCTGTGTTGTGGCTGTTGGAGTTGCTTGGTGCACCAGGTGTTTCTGGACACGGCAAACTACAGTAAGTGTGTGTAACCTTTTCTTCCTTGGCTAGAGCCCAGACGTTTCACAGCTACCTGGAGGACATCATCAACTACCGCTGGGAGCTGGAGGAAGGGAAACCCAACCCTTTGCGGGAGTCCACTTTCCAGGAGCTGCCCCTGCGCACGCGGGTGGAGATCCTGCACCGCCTCTGCGACTACCGCCTCGATGCAGATGATGTCTTCGACCTCCTCAAGGTGCTTTGGGCAGCATGGGCAAGGGAAGCTGTGTGGCCACAGGAGCTGGGCCAGATCAGAATCTTCCTGGGATGAGAAAGGGGTCACAGTGGGTCAGCAGTTCCTTTTCCCCTCCTCTGCCTTGCACTGGCTTGCTCAGGACTTGGGCCCTTGTGCTGTGTGGATGTATTCATAACAGGGGAGTCGCTAAGTAAATTGGCTTCACTGGCTGCTCCTTCTGCAAAGAGTGAGTTTGGAGATGCTTTAATGGTAATGGCAGGGCTGCGAGAGCCAAGACTGCTGCCTCGCTGAGGGATGTTGTGAGATGAAAGGATGGGGATGAAGTATACTGGGGGAGCTGGGGGAGGGTAGAGGAGGGGAGAGGGGGAGGCAGCTTCTCGGGGCTGTGCGTGACTGTCGCCAGCACTAATTAGACCTTCCCTGTCAGGAGCACCAGAGATGAAATGTTAAAACCAGAGAGGCCATTCAAATTAGAGATGCCAATCTAAATCCCTCCCTGGACAGAGAGCGAACGTCGCCTTCCCCCTGGAGTAACATTTTCCCAGCTCGGCCGGGAGGAGCAGCTGTACTGCTGCTGTGGCATGGTGGGAGGGAAGGAGGGAGGGAGGGAGGTGTTTGCGGAGGGGTGTCATCATGTTTTGTGTGACAATGTGGCCGCTTTTCAACTTGTCACCGTCTGGCGGGGGGCTCCCGGTGGGCGCAGGGCTTGGACGCCGACAGCCTCCGCGTGGAGCCGCTGGGCGAGGACAGCAGCGGCGCCCTGTACTGGTACTTCTACGGCACGCGGATGTACAAGGAGGACCCCGTGCAGGGCAAAACCAACGGAGAGCTGGCTCCAGACAGGTAACAGCCCGCACGCAGCCCCTCCCCTGGCTGGGTGCAGGGGGCACGGCGGGGCTGGAGGGGCTCCGCCTGACTGCTGTTGTGCCGGGGGGAGCGGGCAGGGGCCCGCAGAGGGGCAGCGCGGGCGGGCCGGGGTTGCCAAGCAGACCGGGAGCTGCCCCGCGCCGCGCTTTGTGTCGCGGGCAGCCCGCAGCCTTTGTGGCACCGGGAGAGCCTGCTGTGGGAGGGAGCGATGCTGCCTGCCCCACCGCATTCCTGCCCGGCTGCCCCGCACCGTTCCCAGATCAGGCTCCCAGCCAGTGGGAATCCCTCCTCTCCCCTCCCCGTCCTGTTGCTGCTCTGATTTAATCCCTCCTTTGGTTGGGTTCCTAGCAGCTGTTCCGATTTCCGTGCCCTTCTCCCATCCTGCCAGCCTCGGTTCCCCTGCTCGGCAGATATTTCATGGTGGTTTTGCCATTTTTCAGGGAATGTGGGGGGCAGACAAACACCCCAAATGTTCCTGGGAAAACAGGCAAGAGACGAGGGCGACCTCCAAAGCGGAAAAAACTACTGGAGGAAAATTTGCTGAGGTATGGAAGGGTTCTTCCTGCAACAGATGTAAAATACATACATCCCCAGAGGGAAGTGTAGTGTATTTCTGGGGTTCCCCCAATAAGCATGTATATACCATGCAGCCATAATTTCAATGCAACTCAGAAGTGAAGCAAGCTCAGACTTGGTGGATGCTTTGATCACCCTCCAAAGCAAATTCTGACTGAGCTGGAAGTTTGGTGAAACAGTGGGCATCACTCTTCCAACCACCTCACTTCAAATGCGGTTCCACTGTGGAGTGCTAGGGAATTTGCTTCTGATAAAGAATACTTTCATTGTGTGGCTTGAAGCCAGAAATCCTGGCCACTTGAGTCCAAATAGATTTTGGGATGCTTCCCATAAGAACTGAAATACTGTACTTGGTGAACTTCAGCCTGCAACCTTCACTTATAAAGACTTTATGAAGCTATGATTAATATATATGTGAAAATGTATTTCAAACATGTGTTCTGCACTGTTCTTTTCATGGTTTTTCTCTGCATTGAATAATTGCAGTGTTCCCTATTCTTCTCCTCAGAAACAGCTGCATTTTGGTGATGTGAAGTAATGTACTTATTGTATCACTCCATCTCTTTCTTTTTTGGTAGGGAGAAGGCAGAAGAAAACTTGCTTATCCACGAGACTCAGATAAGAAATGGTAAAGAGATTTTGCTGTATCAGGGTTGATACCACCAGCTAGTAAGGCTCTTAAATTATCAAAGCCCAGAGAGATGCCTGAGAGACAACCCAGCTTTTCTCAGGAAAGAGAGAGTCTTTCTGCTGGTGGTTGGGGCCAAGTTTGGGAGGAGGGGTTTGTATTACAGACTGCCTGCTGGGAGCCTGGGCACCTGCAGGCTTCCTGTTTTATCATGGCTGAGTTTGGGATGAAGAAACCTAACCTGCTGGGATACACTAGAATGTGAGGGCTCACCTAAAAAAGCAGGCAGTGAATGGTCCTCAATCTTCCAGGGGTGAGGTAAGAACACACCCCTCTTGTTAGCAGGTGTGTTTTTTCGGACGGGGAAAAGAGTGGAGTCAGTGATGCCAAGATAGGGAAGGAAGAACCTTTTTGATCCTCCTCACTTTTCCTCTCTCCTGGCCATTGGGTGGCTGAAAGTGGTAAATGATGTCTTGGGGGTACCCACCTAAGGGTTAATGAGGCAAAAAGCGAGTTAGCAACATGATGTGAAAGTGAGTTCAAGGGAGCTGGGACTCATTTGTCATACATGTGTATCCACTGGCTCCCACAAAACCCAGGGACTCAGCCTGCCTGTTGCCTGACAATAAAAGGCAAGGGTGGCATTGTCTTTCCCATGCCTCCTTCTCTTTGCCCTTTGTCTTCAGATTTCCTGGCGGCTACTCCGGAGCTGGGCGGCAGAGCCGGAGCGATGCGCGTGAGGCGCTGGGGGTTTTATCAGATCATTGTCTTCCAGCAAATTGTGTCACTTCAGCTGCAGAGTAATCTTCTGCTGGCACAAAGCAGTGCCTTAGCCCTGTTTGCTATTGAAATGAGTCCGTGGGCAGCTGGCAAGGGAATGAGAAACAAGGATACGGGCTTTGGGGGCAGGATGCAGGTAAGCTCCCTGCTGCAGGTGGGCAAGGGATGGCTTTGCGTAGCCAGAGCAGCAGAACCAGCACGTGGCTGGACCCTTGTGTCCTGGTTACCAGTGCCCAGGGCAGTCACTTGAGGGTGGGCTGAGCTCCAGGCTGGCCTGTGACCTGGGGCTAGCACAGGCTCGCTCTGTGCCACTGCCACAGCACCCAGGCTCCTGAGAGAGGACAGATGATGGAGGGAGCCTGCAGCTTCCCAGTTTTCCTAGGACAACCTGACAGCCTGCATGTCAGAGCCACTTGCAGCTCAGATCCACAAAGGGCCCAAAGTCAGGTTCATGTTTTTTACTTCTTTAAATTCTTCATTGTTAGTTTGCTTGAAAATGTGGTCAGAAGGTGCATGACATCTGCCAGTGGTGCTGATGACCATTGCTTTCTGGCCAGAAGCCAGTGGTTAGCCCTAGAAAAGTCTAGAGGGAGCTGAGAAACCCCTCAGCCTGAAGGTGTTTGATCCAAGACTTTCCCCCATCCAAAAAAAAAATAAAAAAGGCCACAACCTTTTTTGCTTAGAGAGGATCCTGGGGCAAAAGCATACAAGTTGCAACCCATGAGGCTTCCCTGCTCTGTGTAAACATTTGTGGAGCAGGAACCACATTCCCCCTCTCCAGGTGGGTGTTCCAACCACAACGCAAGAGAGCCCTTCCTTCGCAATTAATATTCAAGTGTTTCACACAAGGTGGAACAGCTCTCAAAGTGTCTTGGTGGTTGGGACATGCTTCAGAGCAGTGGGTGATCTGCTTCAATCCCACTCTGGGTTGAGCAGGGATGGGATGTGAACTTTTGGAACTTCCCCCTCATCTGGCAGCCCGATGAACCCTGTCCTTCGTTTCCTCTTCTGCTCTTTCAAGTGCCTACAAACAAAATGTTTCATTTGTGGGGAACAGGAGGATTTTTTTCACTGCAGAAATGGTTTGCAGTGCTTTAAAAAAAAAAAAAAAAAAAAAAAAAAAAAAAGGCGGCTTATTTCAAATTACATTATTTCTTGATGGCTTTATTCTGCTGCCAGACGAAATCAGACATTTGCATTTCCCTATGTCCTGCTCTGGCTGACAGCCACCATTACAAGAAACAAATTAAATTCTTTTTTCCAGTCTGCCATAACTGGAATGTGGGCTTGCTACAGGGATGTCACACTGCCCGTGTGTTGCCATGTGCCACCATTATTTCTTCACCTGTGTGCTTCCTCCATGTCTTGGCATCACTCTCAGTTGTCACTAGGGGAGGTAGCAGTGCCTCTGGTGCACGAAGAGAGCTTTGGGTCTATGGCAAATGGAATGTTTTCCATAACAGTGGCCACTGCCAGTGTCTCTTGCTCTTCCTGAGCCCTGAGGAGAGAAGAGAAGGGATGGAGAAGTGCTGTTAGTCATAACTGCAGTGGAGATAACATCCTTTCATGTTTTTGAAGGGTCCCAAGGGCCTGGCCGTGGGACATGGTGGTTGCTGTGCCAGACGGAAGAGGAGTGGAGGCAGGTCACAGAGAGCTTCAGAGAGAGGACTTCCCTTAGAGAGAGGCAGCTCTACAAACTCTTGAGTGAAGACTTCCTGCCGGAGATCTGCAACATGATTGCACAGAAGGTGAGGAGACACGACATCCTGTTTACCTCTCTCTGACCACTTCCAAGAGCGTGGACGCTTGCTGAGTGAAGGAGAGCTAAATCCAAGCAGCCTTTCACCCCGTTCTGCTCCCTCCACCTACAGACTGCAAGCGTCACGGATGTGGGGGCTGTTGAGCTTGTGAATGGGGGGAAGCCTCTCCCCCGTGCTGTGGCAGGGCTGCAGTCGGTGCTGGAGGATCTGCTCCGTGATGGCACGGCAGCGTAGGTAGGATGGCTGAAGGGGTTACTGTCTTCAGCCACGTTCTGTGTCCCTTTCCTGCTGGCAGGGGATCTCTGTGCGTTTGAACTGCTGCGATTTACAGCCTGGCTTTTCTATGCAAACTGCCCGGGATTCCACTTTTACTGCCGTTTCTCTGCTGGCTCTGCTGAAGGGGCACTGGCTGCTTAGCTGTCCTAGCTAAGTCTGCTTTGAGCTGGTGTGTCAGAGCCCCAAAACTCTGAAAGGTGTTGTCTGTCAGCTGAATGTTTTCAGGTGGCACAGATCTGGAAAGGGATCCTTCGGCTGGATGGCTTTGTAAAACAGGCTCTGCAGTCAGCGTGATGTTCTTGGACTGAGTTCAGTTTGCTTGTTTGCTACCCTTGTAAAGCTAATAGGGATTTCATGGTCACTTCTAGCCCTCAGAGTTTCTCCTGCCAGTGTCACCGTTGTGCCCTAATTTCCTCCACTCTCTTTTTCCTTCCCTCAATTCTCAACCCTGTTTCAGGAGAAGCGTCTGCAGCGGACAGAGTTTTCTCCCAGGTGGATGTCTGACCATCAGCCCATCAAACCAATCAAGCAGGAGGTGAGGGGGGGTGCGAGGGGGAGGACGACGGAGGGAGGCGAGAGCAGATGCCTCCTGGGGGAAAAAATAAACCGCAGCATCGCTATTCAGTGGGAAGGAGTCGCTTGAAAGTGCTTGTGCTGAAAGAGAAATGGGTGGTAATGCCCGTCAAAGGCAGGCTGACACCCGGGGTTTCTATGGCGAGCAGGGAGGTGCTGCCCTCTGGATCGCAGAGGTAACCGGCCTCGAGCAGACCCCGCTGCAGCTGCATATGGAAATCTGCGCTCAGTCTGGGGAATTCCACTTCAATGAAAGTGCTGGCACATTCGAGGCAGTTCAAAGAAAAGTTGAAGAAGGATGAGAGGGCTAGAAGAACCGGCTTACAAAGGGAAATGACAGAAATTCAGCCAAGGGGAAAACGTGAGGCTGCAAACACATGAGGGTGCAGATAGCGCCGAGGGAGAGAATGACTGATGCGGTATGGAGCTGAGCTAGGAGGGGGTCAGCTGGAAATGGAAGTCACAATTTAGGCTGCTTAAACAAATGCTTATCAAACTGCAGCCTTGTGGGCTCAAACGGCGCTTTCCGTGCCTCCTCACCCTCATCTCCTCTCCACCCCATCAGTGTAACAGCACCGCTGCTGCTTGTGGGTCTGTGCAGTGAACCAGACCCAGGGAAATGACTGGAGTTAAATATAACCTTTTTCTTTGGTCGGGGTTATTTTTAACGTAGATCAGTTTTCCGATCCAGTTCACCACACAGCCCCTAACAGTCATGCCGGCACAGCCGGGGACACGGGGCCGTGGAGATGGGGGGTCTTTGAACTGGCAACTGCTACCCAAAGCAATCGGTCAGACAACACAGGATTAGCTTAGGAGGAAAAAATTGTCTCGATTCTATCAGGTTGTGGCATAATCTCTCACTGTAGATGTAATGGAAACGTAGTTACCTGGTGTTTTGTCAAACCCTGGGAAATTAGGCTGCAGGGAATATGCCACGTGAGCCAGAGCCGGGGGTTCCCCCAAAACAAAGGAGAAAGTACAGTTCCCTCTGCAATAAATGTAATTACTTAGAACAGATAAATAAAAGGAAGGAAGAACCTCTCATCGTGCTGCAGATGAAAGCCTGGTGAGAGGAAAATAAGACCCCAGCCATAGTCAGTTTGGGGCCAGAATTGCTCTCTGCAAAGCCCACCATGCAGGAAGCACAGGGACACGTGTTTGTTCACAGGCAGCAGAACTCCCAGAGGAGGAGGGGAGTGGGAAACACATGGAGTCTGAATGATGCTAATCAGTACCGCAGGTGCTCCAGGTCTGCGGCAGCAGAGGGCTGTTAATTGCCGCCTGTGGGCCACTGAAACATTTCCAGCGAGCAGGGGGCCCTGCTGGCACCCGCTGCGCCGGGACACGGGAGCCAGCCAGCACCGGGGCGGTGACGGAGTGGTGATGCTCGCCCTGCTCCCCAGCAGGATGTGGCACTCATCCCGTGGGGGAGCCAGGGAAGGTGCCAGCGTGTCTGATGGCTTGTTCCTCAAACTACGGTGAGCCCGGGGGAGAAAACCTCAGCCCGGTGCAGGTGACCCCTTTCTCCTGGCTGCTGCTTGGAGCGAGCTGTAACTGCTCCACGGGCTCCTGATCCTGCGGGGGATTTCTCAACAGGTGGTTCAGATTAGCTCCTCATTAAGAGCCGCCTGAGCAGCACCCTCATTAGGAGAGCGCTGCGGAAACCTGAGCGGGGAAGGTTTGGCGGATGAGGGGCCAGGGCATTCAGGGCACCCGCTCCTTCTGGCCTTCTGCCCCTGAAGTCTGATACCTGCTGTCTGGAGAGCAAAGCTGAAGGCAGAAGTTTCGCCCTTTGAGAGTCCCAGGGCCGGGGGACGGCAGTGATATTGTGTCCTGGAGTGCTCTCTGCCGGAGGGAAGGAGGCGGTGATGCCTTGGTCGCAGTGGTTTTTATCCTCCGAGCGGGGAGGAAGCTGGAGAAACGTCCTTTTGCCACCTCTGTGGTCAGGAAGGAAGTTTAACTTGTGTTTGGTTCTTGCTTTTATCGTTCCAATAAGCGTCTGCTTCCACCAATCCAGTAGGAGTTAACTGATTCATGTTTGTGTATTTTTTTAACCCTGAGTTGAGCACGCTCATCCCCAATGGACTTAGGTGGGACTCTGGGCAGAGAGTCCCTCTGAAAATCAGGTTGTTTCTGTGTCTGAAGTGTTTCCCAGAGCCCGTGCAGCGCTGTTGCTGCCCTGCAAGTGCTGTAGGGAGCAAGTGCAGTTGTGGGTGTCTGCTGCAGTCCTTGGGCTGCTCACTACGCTGTGTTTGTGGTTTCTGCTTTTCCCTTTTCTTGCTTTCTGGACCTGGTAGGATGACACCCTGTCCTTCGTTTAAAAGTGTCGCCTGTATTTGTTGATGCCATGTTTGTGGTGGGTTGATCTCTGGAGCGTGCTGTGGATCCTGTGTTATGCCATTAAAGCTGAATGTGCCCTGCAGGCCTGGAGAGGTCCTAGGTGAGCACTGCAGCTTGCACGTTGTGTTCCTGTTTCTACAGGACATGAATGGTGGAAGTTGTATTAATCCAGGGAAAGGGAAGGTCTCACCTGTGTACCAACAATCAAAGAAATCAACGTGTCATGCCAGGCTGGCTTAGATCTACTGGTTAGAGAATGTAAAGGCTGATGGTCACATCCTCATTAAAATATCTTGACGTACCAAGTTTGGTGGCTGGTTCCTGCTCACCTCCTTCTCATACTGCAGAACCTGACTCTTTTGGTTCCTACTGCAATTTAAAGATTTATCAAGAAGGTTAGAGGAAAACTGTTTGCCAGTGGTCAGGATCAGTTCTGAAAGGAAGTTGTTTGCAGCTCATGAGTAGCAAATCAGATGGTAGAGTTTTTGAGAAAGGGATATAAAAAGTATCAAAAGTGGAAATGTGGAACCCAGTTCTCTAGGTTCTTGACCTCTTGTACTTGTCATAGTACAATCCTGGGTATCCTGGTGTTTGGATATTGATCAGGGAGGAAAGTTCTGAGAGACAACTGGAATAACCATTCCAGGGAGCTGAAAGGATTACTCTATAAGAAAACATTTAATCTAACTGTAGAAATGTGGGAGTGTTGTGTGAGTGTCTGAGGAAGTCCATAAGGTAAAGGCTGGAATGTGACTGAAGAAGAGGAGAAATTATGTTCACCTAGAAGAGCATAACTAGGAATCATTGGGTGGAATGAGGGGTTGAGAAACAAACTTCAGACTGACTGTGAGGAGAAGCTGGCTAATCTCAAGGCATCTGAACTCACAGAATGATTTCCCTGTGAAAGAGATAGAAAAGTAAAGTGATAACATTTTGACAAAGATATAAAATGGAAAAGAAGATAGACAGAGTTCCCTCATGGTGAGATGAAACTCCGGGTTTCACCTTAAAGGAGCAGCACAGAATAGGTGTTTTTTGTTGCCTAATCTGTCTCTAAATGCAGGATATGGTCCTAATTTTGTCAAGAGTCCCATCACCCTCTCTTGGACACTTGTCTGTGACTGTTGGTGGTTGAAGCATAATTCTCTTAATGTATTGTTGCTGCTGGAGAAAGGGAGATGATGCAGGGTGCTCATCTACAGAGAACTGGAGTGAAAAAAAGTAGGGCTGTGCAGGGCTGTGCAGGGGAAGGGGAGGCAGAGGGGGGATGAATGTACAGTGAAACCAGACAACATTTCTAGGTGTTCATCAAAACACCCCCAGGTTCCATTCCTGGGCAGTGAAACAAGGACAAAATAGTAATCGTGGTGCCAGAATTTTTTTTTTTTTTCCCCTGGGGATTAATAATGGGCCTGGAGAAGTTGATGGTCTGAGCAGCAGCCAACGGACCCCGGCTGATTGCTAATCCTCAGGAAATGCCTTCTGCCTAAGTGGTGGTTGCTGGTTATTCCCTGAAAATGGAGCAAACTGTATGTACATTGTTCTTTTCTGGTTGATATTCCCTGCTGATAAGGCACACATATCTTGGTCACAGGGGTAGGAGTGGCTGGTGGATGACTGATACATTTGTCCTATAATTAAATTAAGGTAATAAAGATAATTCCACACCTCCATATACATACCTTATACTTTATTGGAGAAATAGGAGCAGGCAGTCCCTGGTCTAGGAAGCCTGCAGTCTTAAGTAGGATCAAACACAGCCTTGCAGCCTGCTGGCAGTGGGGAGGTGAGAAAGTGGGGCAATAAAGAGCCAGGTGTCTTTGAATGAGAGAACTGGTTTTGGGACCCAGCAGGAAAACTGTCCAAACAAACAAACGAGAGCCGGTTCAGGGGAGATTAGCACACAGAAATTTTGAACAGGAAAGGAAAACATTCCTCATGATACCTTGATGCAAGGCTGTACCAGACGCTTTCCTTATTGAAGTATTCTGTGTTTTACAGGAGAGACAGGTTTGGCAAAGTAGTCCTTTCTTCTCACACTTGCACTCAGAGCTCTGCTAGCTGGAAGAGGTAGAGGTGTTGTGTAAGGGTGTCAACAGCCTGAATCCTTTGCTCAGAAGGGAAGAGAAGTGCACACGGTGCATCCCTGACTGAACGGCAGCTTGTCTAACCCATCATTTCTCCTTCCATTGTCCTCATATCAGTAGGATTTCATTGCTTGACAAATAACTTCCCTTTCCATCTTGCTTTTCATCTAGGAATTCATACATACAAATCCTTTTTTTTTCTCCCTTTTTTTTCCTCCCAGTCATTCATTGTAGGTGTGTTTTAATACTTCCTCAAGGCAAACCTGGCTCTGCAGGCAGATAAGGCAGTGCATTACAGTTTTTGGTGCATCTTTCTGCTGCAGGTGAACCCGAATGTGCTGAGCTCAATGGAGAAGCAGAGGCGCAGAGAGGAAGAGGAGGAGCGCCAGATCCTTATAGCAGTGCAGAAGAGGGAGCAGGAACAGCTGCTAAAGGAGGAGAGGAAGAGGGAGATGGAGGAGAAGGTCAAAGCAGTGGAAGGTAATGTGTGGCCAGTGTGGAGCAGGAGTGGAAGCTTTCAAAGCCAAGACTGAGATCTTGAATTAAAAGTCTTCCATTTGTATTCCTCCCCTGCCAGGCTTGCTAATGAGAATCTTTACTTGCACTTACCTCTGTTAAATTGGTTTGACTGTAGCTTCTTTTCCTTCGTCTGTCCTCTCGGTGTTGATGGCTGTTCTCTAGGGCACCTTTTGACTGTGTTGTCTTCTTCAAATCATGCTCATTTTCTTCCTTGCCCCAGCTGTACATTTTTTTTCTCCTGCTATGCATGTTTTTTCTTGGTTCTATCTCCCCACTTGCCACCTCATGATTTCCCAATGTGCAGGGTTAGCTGGCTTTGCTCTCACTGAATAGCATTTGGTTCTTTCGGCCCAATGCACGATGAAAGAAGAATTCCCTTTGAGGAGAAAGGGAATGGGATAACATGGCAGTAGCAAGAGTAGTATTTTATATTGCTACTGGCCTTATCAATTGGAGAACTAAAGATGAAGGGACCAGGCTACACAGAGCACCAGAGGTGGCAGACAATTCCAGGTGTTGGTCTAAAATGTTGGTGGTTATGAGTTAAACGCTGATTTAAGTTGCTCCGCAACAATCAACAAACAAAATGCTGTGTTTAATACATCAGATCAAGGCACAGACAGCAGGCAGTCAGCCAGTACATGTCGGTGTGGGGTCAGAGCACTTTCTGACCACCTTCTTTCTCTCTGTTGGCCTCCCTTATGGGGGATTCCCTTAGCTGCTGCTTTAGCCATGGTGACTGGCTGGGCTGATGTAGTTCTAGGGAAAGGCTGAACATGCTCAGAAAACTGTGGCAATGTGTGGCCACAAAGTATCAGTATCGTGAGTCCTGAAGTGGATAAAGAATCAGAAAAGGAAAAAAAAGATTAAGTTCATGCAAACCTTGTAAACTTTCCAAAATGAAACAGTTTGCTACCAGATGTTTGGTAGGAGGCCAGGTGTTATCTAAGAATAGCTTCTTTTACCTGCTTACCTTTCTAACCTTTGAAAAATCCAATTACTTCCTTGGCCCTCATGTATTCCTGGTTGTTAGCCCTAGCTAATCAGGTGCTTTAAATTGACACTCATCCAGCTTCCATATCTGCCACAGATATCTGTTTCCCTTGGCAAATTGCATGTTCTCTGTGGTTTAATGCTTCATCTCTATACACAAAATTAGTCTTGAAGTTCCACAAGAGCTGCAAAGATAAATGTTCCTGTAAAATGGTTTTGTTTTGGTATAAGCCACTTCCTTTTCTGGGTAAATGCAATCATTACATCATCTGATTCAAAGGCACCAGAGCCATGCAAAGAAACTGGCAAGGGGTTGAGCAGTAGCCTCTTTTAAGCCAAGTTAGCATACATTTCATGCTTTTATTGGCAGAGTTGCTTTTACTTTGTTTTGTGCAGTTTCTTTCAGTTTAGTTTAAACTCTTCCCTAGTCCATTTAGGCTTAGTCAGGAGAAGTCTCCTTTTAAGCTGGTGCAAAAGCTGTTTGCAAAGGTTATGTTGACTTGCTCAGTTAAATCACTATGGTATTTTTTATCCCTAGAACCAGCAGCTCTCCAGGTAAAACTGGCTTCTTAATGATCTTTTCTTAGTGCCAAGCACACCCACCACTGGCATTTGCTGTCATGACAGTTCTTATGATGGAGAGGAAGTCATTTGAAAATGATGTAATTTGTTTTACTTGCTTCAGACTTGTTAAAACTGGACATCCATCACCAGAAATTTTAGGGTAACAAAGATTTTCTTCTAATTTTCAGTCTGTTTGGAATATAATATTAATTTTATATGGTCTTCTGTAGAGGGGGGATGTGAAATATAGGGTGAAACATCTTCTCTCTGATGAATTTCACCTTCTTCTCAGTTTTGGATGGTATTCCTGTTTTTACATGGCATTCCGGTTTCCAGCCTGAGGTTACACTTTCCCCAACACCAACACACCCCCCAGGCAGCAAGTTTCCTGCTGGGCCCATCTATACTCTCCTGAATTTATAAGTTAAGGCAGCTTTCTAGATTTCTATCACAACAGCAGGTTAGAGTTTCCCAGTTCTCTTTCCAGATGCTGCTTCAACATAATCTCTCACATATATGACTTTCTAGCTGGTTGAGGTGCTTTTTAGGGCATTATTTAGATTTTAATCCTAACTGAGATCCAGTCTGGTACCAGGGTAGCACTCCTTGATTCCTGTCAGTTTACCAGGTCAGATCCTTGGCAGATGTTGGTGGATTTCTAAATTCTACACCATCTTTACCTCTTGGCTGCTGTTGTCACGAGATTTTCCATTTGCTGCCCAAATAATTACTTCATGTTCTCCTCAGCTTTCGCACTTAGGCATCCATTGTAATGCCATCTAAGGATCGATCATTTTATGGAAGAAGCATGAATTCTGAACAGTGCTTGGACAGGCTCAGATAATCTCTGTTACCTGCAATTGGGTGTTGGACTTCTGGTCATGCAATGTTATAATAGGTGCTGTTAGATTCTGTAGGACACCTTAGATGCAAGTCCTATACTCCCAAATTCAGTGCTGCCCTGAGTCTTCTAACAGGAAATTTGGGCTTTCTTTTACCAGTCTTTGAGGGACCTGGCAATGGATGTCCCTACAAACAGTCACCTTGTAGCTATTCCTACTTTTCTTGTGCTCTCAACCCCCATACCAAATTTGTTTTCAACTGCCAGAGTAGGACATTAAATTAATATTTTTCCACCAGAGCTGGTACTTCTTAAATAGTTGGCATTTTCCAAAGGCAGAGCCTCTGCTAGAGGGTGTTAGCCAAGTCTCCCTCATCTTTCTTTCACTCTGGGTATTCCCTGATGTGGCCTGTTCCCCTGACATCTCTCCCTGAACATTACTTTCACAGAATGCTGCTCCTACAGAAGGTTGGTCCAACCACAGGTGTTTTGCAAGTCAAATGAATTCAGATTTCCTATAAGAAAAAGGAAATGAGGTTCATAAGAGCCCATAAACTTTCTATTATGAAGCAATCTGTTAGCCAGCTGTCTGGTTGCAAACCACAGGTTATATTACCAGCATTGCTTCTTCCTGTGTCTCACCTCTTTAAACCAAAGCTGTCCCAGTGGCCCTCGTGTGTGGCAGCTTGCTCGCTCTGGCTGCTGGCCATGAAGACCTACCTGAGCAACCTTCCCAAAGCCAGCCACGCAGGATAACGATGGCCCCAGTTACTCAATGCCACTCAGCTGGTAGAACTTCCCTTGGCACTGCTCTTCATCCCATTCCATGCAAAGCCAGCTGCCTCAAGTTCACCTGCCTGAGGTGAAGGCCCTAAAGGAAGGTAACAACAAGCCAGCTCTTTCCATAGTGCTCAGCTGTGCCTAGGGCTGGGTGTTGAACTTCCCTCTTTGTGCCACACCGCTTCTGGAAGCTGCCTAAGGGAGCATCTGTGTCACAGTGGTGCTTGAAAATCGGTGATTGTAACCAAGGGAGTATGATGAGGTGTGTTGATGGTGCATCGTATGCTCACCTCACTGGCTCCTGTGCTGTTGCTGCTTTTGCTGAAAGAACAAGACCATCTCACTGGAGTTCTTGAGAGCTGCAGGAGCACCTTCTGTTTCCCTGCAAGATGTGGACAAGGAGTGCTGAATGCTTTTTTTTCTCTTCCCACTGCAGAACGGGCCAGGAGGAGGAAGCTTCGTGAAGAGCGGGCCTGGCTGCTGGCGCAGGGGAAGGAGCTCCCCCCTGAGCTTTCCCACTTGGATCCCAGTTCCCCCACCAGGGAAGAGAGGAGGACCAAGGATATGTGAGTATACAGTGGGGCACTGCAGCACACAAGTGTGTTGAAGCAGTGAGCATGGCAAGGAGAGGAATGTGATCATTGACAGGAATGCAGAGGGAGAAGTGAGGTTGGAGAGCAGTGAGAGGAGTAAGCTGAGAAACATCTGGGTTTGGTCCATGTGAGAGGAGTGTTTGTGATGAGGCCTATTTGCCAGCATTATGGCACTGCATGGGTGGAAGAGAAGATGAAGTACAGAGCATGTCTTATCTGTCCTCCGTCTGCATATTCACTGTGGTGCTTCCCATTACAGCTTTGAACTGGACGATGAGTTCACAGCCATGTACAAAGGTTAGTCCCACCCCAGCTTTCCCCCTTTGCATGGCATTCTCAAAGTGAAATACTTCTCTGTGTGTCTGTGTGTATGTAACCATTCACTTTTGTGTTGCTACTGCCAGTTCTAGATGTGGTGAAGGCTCACAAGGACTCTTGGCCCTTCTTGGAGCCCGTTGATGAATCGTATGCTCCCAACTACTACCAGATCATCAAGGTATGGAAAGTGGCCTGGCCATCTTGACTGAGGCACTTTGTTGACTGGGATGCAGCTTTTTGGAAGTGTTTTGAAGTTTTGTGGGCTCTCACAGTCAAACTCCATGATTCTGGCAGTCCCTTCTAGCCTTACAAGTCAAGAAACCAAAGATGGATGGCTGCCTCTCTGGAGAGCATCCTCTGCTGCCCATGCCCTCTGTGAGGGCAGCTTTGTGAGCCCCACTATGCTTGCTGTAACTGAAGGGAAGTTGGGTTGTATTCCAGGCCCCCATGGATATCTCTAGCATGGAGAAGAAGTTGAATGGAGGTCAGTACTGCACCAAGGAAGAATTCGTGGGTGATATGAAGACCATGTTCAGGAACTGTCTTAAGTACAACGGTGAAGGCAGTGGTAAGAGCAGTAAGATGCTAAATTTGTCTATTTGCAGTGCTCAGCCAAAGCAAGCAGTGCCCTCTTCCTCTTCACCAGTACTTGATTTGTGGTTCTTCTCTTTCAGAATACTTTTGGGAGACCAGATGAAAGGGTAGTAGCTACTGAGACCTGCACTGGGTTTTAGTGAAGCTTTTAGCACAATTTGGTCATGCTGAATTAGGACATGGCATACTAAGGACTGCCGTGTTGGTAGATGGTGAAGGCAGAACACATAAAGAGAGGAGAATGTGTTTCTTTCTGAGCTCATTCCTTGATGTGCTTATGTGTGCCCCTTTTTCTATAGTAACTAATACAGACTTTGAAAAGCATTGGAGTCTGGTTAACTCCCAGTGTGTGTTGAGTACCACAGGAGAGTGAGAGGAGTGGACCAGGCCTGTCCTTTGGATGGAAAATGTAGTTTTTAGGTTCCTTGGCTATTGAAGGAACAACATGATTCTGCAAATGGGAAATCCCGGGTTTAATTACCATGCCAATTAAAATTCTACGTGTTGCTTAGATAAAAAAATCAGTTCCCATATGGTGGGTCATCACTGCAGACTGTCTCACCAGCAACACCTGGTGAGAAAGGGAAAACGACATTAAGAACAAATCAGCTTGTTGCTGTTGGCTGCAAGAAAAAGTATACCTGCACTGCCACAGGGAGAGCTCTGTTCCCCAAGGAACTTCAGGGTTAGTTTAGTGGAAACAACTGGAAAGTCACTTACTTCAAGGCCTTGTCACCAACACCTCTCACATGTCTTTTCCTTCCTATCCACTCAACAAAAATTAAAAGCTCATCTCAGCAGAACTGTCCAGTGGAAATGATGCAGTGGGGACACTGGTGTTGGCAATAGCTCTCGTGTCAGGGTCAGCAAGTGCTTTGGAAACTACACGGATAAATGTGTTTGCTGAATTTCCTCTGTCTTGTGGCCCACAGCAGAGATTTGAACAAGTCCAAGAAAAGCCTCTGAATGTAATCAAATAGCATTGCTGGAAGTTCACATTTCTTCTCTCAGCACTCTTGCTGGCTAACTGTGCAGGTCACACATCTCTGCGAGCTGAGGTGGTGCTCCTCCTAATGTAATTCTTGGCACTGGGCTGGAACACTGAGTTAATGCTGACTCTGCAGGCCCTGCCGCCAGTGGTACTTTGTCATGGCTGTGTGCCTGTCCTCTGGTGGGCTTAGGAACCAAAGCCAACTAGTGAGAAACAAAAGTCTTCCTCGGAGAAACTTGGCAGAGGGGAGATGATTTATCTGATGTTTCATAATTGTTTCTCGCTATGAGGCTCTGACGTTCTTGGGGGTTTTTGACTGCAGAATATACAAAGATGGCTTACAACTTGGAGAGGTGTTTCCACCGAGCAATGATGAAGCACTTCCCTGGGGAAGATGGAGACACGGATGAGGAGTTTTGGATCAGAGAGGACGGGAGACGAGAGAAGAGGAGCCGGCGGAGCGGCCGCTCCGGCACAGGCAGCGTCTGGACTCGCTCACGAGACCCAGATGGGCCTGGCAAGAGACAGCAACGCCTGGAAAATGGAGGGAAACCTCCACCGTATCGAGCTACTTCCAGGGCTCCTGCTTCTTCCTCCTCTTCCTCTTCCTCCTCCTTCTCCTCGTCCTCTGTAGATGACCCAAGTGGCAACTCAGTGCAGACTACTCGAGAAGTGGGCCCTTCCAACGGGCGAGGCTTCCCCCGCTCCCTGCAGTACGGCGGCATGCCCAGCCCTGTGCCACATCCTGGACAGATGGTAAGGGGCAGCTCCTGCTGTCCTGTGCCCGTCAGGCCGAGGGAGGGAGGGAGGGAGGTAAAGGGGAATGAAACTTTCTACCGTGAAATCCTTAGTGCATGTCAGGAACCTTTTCCCAGAGATAATATGGTTCCTTCAAGTGAAACTTTTCAGCCCTTAGATTTAAGCTGAAACAATTTAAGTCTTTGCCACACTAGGGGGGAGCAATCTCCTAATGTTTCCCATGGCTGGCATGTCCCAGTGCAGGCTTGCACAAACTGGTTCCCCCAGTTCTCTTCTCTCCTTGGAGAGTTACCCCAGTGTGTGTGGAAAGCTGTAACATTTCTTCCCTTACCCCCAGTTTATGAAGCTGAACAAGCTGGTCTTCTTTTGTCTCAATTGTTTACAGATGCCTGGTAACTTTGTGCCATCTGTGTGCTGCTGCATTTCGTGCCTTGAGTATTCATAAAAGCAGTAAACTAAATCAAACAAAGGCCACCCTGGACTGCAGCAGTGACCTATATTTAGCCCAATGTTTCTTCTCTGAATGCCACCTGTTCTGCCTCCCTTCTGAGCTGTTCCTCACCCATCTTTCACTGCCTTTTCCATTTTAGCCAGCAATGGTTTGTGGTGTGATCTATCTGCTGTTGCCCTGAGATCTAGGCTATCCCTTGCCCTTTTAGCTAGAGAACAAACAAAAGTTTTAGAGTGATTCTTGTGCTGCAGATAATGTTGGGCGGTAGAAGAGCTGGAGGCACTGAGTATTTTGAAGGAAATCCAGCACATTCCCTGTTGTCTCCCTGCTTCCATATTCTTGTGGTCCATTCCTCTTCTTGAAGCAAACCACTGCCCCCTCCAGACTTCTTGCTTGTTTCCCAGTATTTGGGTGGCAAGTGAGTGTATTGCAGCCTTAAGTGCAGGGGTGAGTGGCTGAGGTGTGAGAGAGTGGCTTTGATAAGGCTGTGTCACCTCATAGAAGAGAGTGCACAGTTACCTCCGAAACAGTCCGGCTGCTCATCCACGTGGTTACTCCAGCTTTGGCTTCCCCTCACCTGCAGTATTTCTGCTGCTTCTGCATGCTTCACTAATTGTTTTATTTCTCCCCCCTGCACCCCTCCCCATCCCTCAGAGACCAGCGGTGCCAGGAACGTTCGGCCNAGCGAGCACCGCGGGCACCGGCTGGGCACTCCGGAGAAGCAGGCGTGCGCGGCGCCGGCCCACATGGCCGGGCTCGGCCCCCGGCCGGGCTCCCTGCAGCTGGGCCGCGTGGCCGGGCCCCCGCCCGACGCCGTCTACCCGCCGGCCCAGTTCCAGCAGGGCTTCCTCCCGCCGCGGCACAACGGGCCCCCCGTGAAGCCGCCGGAGGGCTCGGAGGTGCCCCCGGGACACATGTACCGGCCCTACAAGTACCTGAACCGCGCGCATCCCGCCCTGTGGAACGGCAGCCACGGCCCCGCCGGCCAGGCTGCCATGGGGCCGGAGGAGAAGGCGGCCATGGGNCCATGGGGCCGGGGCCCTCGCTCCAGCCCCGCGTCCTGGGTCATATGATGGACCCCCGGGCCATGAGGCCGCCGCTGCCTCCCGGCCAGTGGAGCGAGCAATCGAATTTCCTACCTCACGGGGTGCCTCCCTCAGGGTATATCCGACCGCCCGGGAAAGCCGCCGGTCAGAGGATGCCGCAGCCGCCGGCCGCTCTGTTTGGGGCGCCGCCTCAGGTCCAGCGAGGGTGCCAGGGCGGGGACTCCATGCTGGACAGCCCGGAGATGATCGCCATGCAGCAGCTGTCCTCCCGCGTGTGCCCGCCGGGCGTGCCTTACCACCCTCGCCAGCCGCCCCCGCCGCACCTCCCCGGGCCCTTTCCCCAGCTGGCCCACGCCGCCTCCGGCCAGCCCCCAAAACCGGCCATGGGGAACGGGAGCTCGCAGGACCCGACCGGCCAGACCATGGACATGGACAGCAACCAAGGTAACGCCCTGAGTGCCCGCTGGCACCACTTTACCTTCCCTGTCTGCATCTTGTTGCCTCCACCTCTTATAAAATAATTCAAATTTTGATTAAATATTTGGGGGGAACAGAGTTTTTAGACACATTTTAATTTTTTTAATCTAAATTGGAATATGTTTTCTACTCTGGCCACTGCTTAGGTTTTTCTAGGACTGTTTTGTGTCACTGTAGCCTGCCAGAGGTCCCCTCTGTCCCAGCTTTACCTGCAAGTTATCAGTTTGCCACAGGGTGCAAATGTAAAGCATAGGCTGTGATGCTTCTAGAGCTCACCTGGAGTTAATATAAAAATTGGATCTGCAGAGAGTTCAGTGAGGAGAGGAGATGTTAAGTGAATAGATGTCTCAAATATACTCCTTTGAGTGTGTGTCAGCGTGGATTCTCGTCTGAAATGCACATCTGGCGGATGATGAGCTCTCAACATCTTAAAATCTTCATACACCAGGGCTGCCCAAAAGCCCCTGAGCAGCTGTATCAGTTCAGGTGGGATGGCAGCATGTCATGCATGCCCTCACCGGTTTCTTTCTGGTTGAATTTCATCTGTTCTATCCAGTAAACTACAGATAATAAAAAATAAAAAAAACCCTTAAAAATAAAACCTAAAGTAGAGATCAAAAAAATTCAGAGATCAAAAAAAATTTTTTTCATTAATTCTAGCTGGTAAACTAGAGATCAAAACCCCTGTATCTTTTATCAATCCCTTGTGTGCCTTGCATTAAGAGGAAACTCTTTCCTTGTGTGGCATTGCTTAAAAGTTATCATCATAATTTAGCTTGCTGGATATAGAACAGAGACAGGGGATAACATTGAGTGATTGCAGGACAGAGTAGTCGCATCTCCAAACCACAGTTGGTTAAAATCTGGCCGTGATCAGCTCTGCAGCATCTCAGGGTGTGGTGGTGCTTCTGCCCAAGCTGGGTGCAAACTGGGTTTGTGGAGTTAAATTTGTTAAATCCAATGTCAAGAAGAAATTCTTTACTGTGGGGGTGATGAGACACTGACGCAGGCTGCCCAGAGAAGCTGTGGATGCCCCATCCCTGGAAGTGTTCAAGACCAAGCTGGGTGAACAATCTGACCTTGAGGAAGGTGTCCCTTTCCACAGCAGGGGGGTTGTAACTACATGATCTTTAAGGTCCTTTCCAACCCAAACTATTCTATAGTTCTATGCCCAGAAGGGGTAAGGCAGCCTGAAATCAAGCTGCCACTACACCAACACCTTATGTTGCTGTCATGTGGTCCCCAACTCTGCCTCTCCTTCAGGCAGCCTCTGCACACCTCTGTGTGCCATGTTACTCCAGGGGGCTGTGACTTGGTGGTGGCTTGCAAACTGCAGTGTCCACCTGTGCCGTCTTTCAGAGAGAGACGACCTCATGAGCAGTTTTTAAAAGAGCACTTTTAAAAGGAGCAGCTATTAGAGGTTACCCAAATTTGCAGAAATTAAACACGTGTGTGACTTTCTTCGCTCTCTTTCAGTGGAGACACCGGCAGGCATGGATGAGAAGGCTCAGTGCATCGGCATTCCCGACGGGGCCTACGCCAAACTCCTACCTCATCCCAAGCCCCCGCTGGCCATGGAGTGCACGAGGCGCGCCTTGCCCCCGGATGGGGAGGGGGATGGCCCCGCTGGGAAGGGCGACCTGAAGGCAGGGCAGGGCAAAGGCGCGTGGGCGGCAGAGAGCGGCTACGCCGGCGACCCGGGCTGCGTGAGGGACCTGGTGCCCGCCTCCGAAAGAGGGGGCCCCCTGCCTCAGAATGGGGCGAGAGGCGAGGGGCCGGCAGCCGGCGCCGAGGGGAAGGGGCTGGCTGCCAGCCTGCTGGAGAAGCCCCTCTGCGGTGGGGGAAAGGCGCTGCCCGAAGCAGCCGTGCCTTGCATGGGACAGGGCACCGGCCTGCCTGGCGTGGATGCCACCTCCATGGGGGCCACCCCCAACCAGTTTCATCCTCTCTACATGTCCAGTCTGGAATACCCGAATTCGGCCGGGCGGTACCACATCAACCCGGGCCTGCAGGGGTTCAGCCCCATGATGGGGGGGAAGCCACCTCCTCCTGCCTCCCATCCCCAGCATTTTCCCCCGCGGGGTTTCCAGCCAAGCAGCGCCCACCCCGGCGTCTTCCCGCGGTATCGGCCCCCTCAGGGAATGCCGTACCCTTACCAGCCGCAGCCTCAACCCTCCTACCACCACTACCAGCGACCGCCCTACTACGGCTGCCCACAGGGCTACTCGGACTGGCAGAGACCTCTCCACCCCCAGGCCAGCCCCAGTGGGCACCCTGCTGCCCACCCGCCCCTGGCCAGGCCCCCTTTCCCAGAGCGGGGCTCCGCGGGCGGCCTGCAGGGCTGCGAGGCACTGAGCGCCGCCCTGGCCTCTCCCAACCGCATGGACGTAGCAAGTGCCAAAGAGGTTTCTCCAAGCGACGGGCAGGAGCTGGGGCCTGAAGATGAGAAGTCCGAGGAGTCCCAGGAAAGACCGGAGAGTCCCAAAGAGTTTCTTGATTTGGACAACCACAATGCAGCCACTAAGAGGCAGAGCTCGGTGGCAGCGGGGGAGTTCCTCTATGGGGCCCCCCCACCGCACCTGGGTGCGGGGATGGGGTTCGGCCCGTCGGCTTTCCCTCCCCACGGGGTGATGCTACAGACTGGCTCTCCTTATGGATCCCGGCATCCTGCCAGCCACTTCCAGCCCAGGACGTATGGATCGCCCATGAATGCTCACCTGTCTCATCATCCAGCCTCCAGCCAGGCCAATGGCCTCTCTCAGGAGGGCCCCCTGTACCGCTGCCGAGAGGAGAACGTGGGTCACTTTCAGGCCTTGCTGATGGAGCAGAGAGGCGGTGGAGGTGGCATGGGGGGGCCACCGCAGGACTTGTATAGACCCTCGGGGTAAGATCGTGTTTTCTGCAAGAAGGCAAGGTGGGAGGGGGGTGATGCCTGGGTGACCATCAGTGTTGGATACCCTTGAAGGGATATGGCTTGAAGTCACAGGAGATGGCAAGTGAAATTGAAAGGCTAACAGGTGGCTCTTGGACTCTTGGAGTAAGAGGTCTGCTAAGATGGAGAGAGAGTCTCATTGCATCTCCTTAAAGCAAGGAGCACTCGCTGTCACGGAGAACCTGTTAGCCTGCCCCATCCATCCCCACACTGGTGCTGTTTCACCTGGCAGTGTTTTGTTAATGTGTCATCCAGGGTTAAGCATCTCTCAATCACATGGACTCTTGCCATTTTCTTTGCAAGTGTTTTATTTCATCTTGCTCGTAGTGGGGCAGAGTCATTGACTAAAGTGGAAGTTTGCCTCTTGTTATGAACACCTTTAATGTTGCCCTCTTTTTCCCTCCTTTTGCTTTGTCCCTTCTCTCTGTGTCGAATTTCCATCACGGCAAGTTACTTCTCGCTGATACATTTTATTCCCAAGTGGAAAATAGTGCTACTCCAAAAATTCCCTGTTCAGTTTTTGTGAATGTGCTTCAACTGTTACGCTTTTGTCATCATCACAGCATGACAGTCCTTCCTTCTTTCTTCTAGTACTCAGGGAACTTGGCTTACAGCTAAGCCATTGGGGGAGTGGCATAGGTGGAGGGTGGTGGTGTTTTCGGGGGAAGCCAGACGNAATTTCCATCACGGCAAGTTACTTCTCGCTGATACATTTTATTCCCAAGTGGAAAATAGTGCTACTCCAAAAATTCCCTGTTCAGTTTTTGTGAATGTGCTTCAACTGTTACTGTTTTGTCATCATCACAGCATGGCAGTCCTTCCTTCTTCTAGTACTCAGGGAACTTGGCTTACAGCTAAGCCATTGGGGGAGTGGCATAGGTGGAGGGCGGTGTTTTGGGGGGAAGCCAGACAGAATATACAGGACAAATGCTTGTATGCTAATGCTGTATGTATGCCTTCAGTGAAGTAGTTTTAACCAAGAGTGGGGATTTGCTCCTGACATTCATGTGCTAAAACTCTCTCCATTCAACCTGACTCCAGAATGCAAATGCATCAGGCTCAAGTTCCTTTCCCGAAGATGCCTACAGCAACCATGTCCCGGGAAGATCTGACGTCACAAAAACCATCAGCGTTGCCTCTGGATCAAGTAAGGGCTGCTAGAGAGAGCAGAGCTGAAATGCAAGTGTTTCTCTTTCCAGGGGTTAAAGGATTGAGGTGTTTGATGAGGGTGGGAAGAACTGGAGGAAGCTGTGAACCTGGGCAGATCAATAGTGTTAGCTTTGAACTGATTGAATGCAATCAGGCGATTATTCCTTTCTGAAGCTGCCACTTAAAGCCTCCAACTCTTGTTCTTCCTTTTCCAGAGCTAGTCCAAGAAAGGACTTCATGAAGATGAAAGCCACATATGATTGGGACAACGGAGAGGAGGGGCAGGCCTGGCTCCCACCCCCCTCACCCGAGCAGCATGGAGCTCCCTGGGTCTGTGGAACACGGTGCCGTGCCGGCTTTTGCGTTGGAAACCCGCAGCAGTGCCGGGCCCCGGCCGGCCGAGCAGCTGGCTCACCATCGCAGGGCACCCCAAACTAGTGGCTTTCCATGACCAGAGACTGCGTCTCATTCAGGGTTTGAGGGATTTTTCGGGTGGGGAGGGCGAGGGTGGGGGTGGAAACTTTCATTGACTGCTAAACTCAGGTATATTTTTCAGGGTGGAAGAGGACGATGATGGAATTTTACTTGTAGTATTAACGTGTGTGTTTTGGAGCTGGATCCAGTTTACAGAATTTAACCTGTTGCCTTTCTAAATAAATTTCTGTTGTTGGTGAATGTATTGTACATAATGGGGGAGGGGGTGGGCCCAGCTTGTAGTGGGCTTAGCACTGGAGGAATCGTTAACTGTTTACAATCATATCACACTGAAATCTTTCAGGATAGGGTGAGGGTTTGGGGGGACTGGGGAGAGGTGAGGAAATGTGTGATGGATGACTTGCTGTCCTCCGTCCTGTCCTCTGCAACCAAGACATGACCCAACAGTTGGTTGACTTAGTAGCGGGAATTGCTCAGGAGCATAACATGTCCTCCTCTTTCTCTTGCCTTCTTCCCCCTTCCCCTCTCACCTAACCCCTCTGGATCCAGGGCCTGAGTGCACTTCCAGCTCCTGTCATCATGGGGGAACAAGGAAACCAGGACCAGGAATTGAAACCAGAGCAGGACACCCATGGCATTGTCCCTTCTGCTAGTATGGTACCCTTCTCCCTGCCTATCTAATGGAAGAAATGTGTGCTCTAGAAAACAGAAAATGGCATAACCGGTCATCTTAAAACTTACTTTGGTGAAACCGGTGCTGCTGTGGGTGGGGCAGCACCTATCCAGTAGAACAAATTTTGGGCAAATCTGTACTGCCCTGCTGCCTGAGAAGAGGAGCCAAGTCCCCACCTCTTTCTCTGACCCTGGGCTATATTCACTTCTTAGCAGCAGTAAAGCAGAAAGTGCCACAGGCTTCCTGAGCACTCGTGCTGAGGAGAAAGAGCAAGAGGCTGCCTTGGGGGAATGGTAGGATTGCTGCAGTGTGAGGCATTTGTTGGATTTGGCATTTGTGAGTTGCAGGTGAATTGGAAAGCACTCAAGCACTCACTCAGAGTTAGATGTTGAGGTCGATAGGCTCAGAAGCTGAGGGACAAGAGGGCTGCATGCTGGAGTTGGGTTGGTTTAACTTTATTGTCGAGCAGCAGGTCCTACAGGGCCAGTGGCAGCTTCCCTGAGCACAGGCTGCAGGGGCTCTCTCACCAGGGGCAGTTCTGCACTGGGATATCCTGTGTGCCAGTGCTTGCACAGCCACTGCTGTCCAGGTGAGTTCCGTAGGAATTCCATCTGCATTTATTCACGTCTCTAGGCTAACATGCAGCTGATTATTCTTGGGGAAGCTGGAGTAAAATAGGGGAGTTGTTAAGCCATGGGACTGGGCAGCAAGAGCTGCTGGAGCGTAGCCCTTGTGGGCAGGCTGCTGGTTGCACTGGGAGAGGACAGTGGTTAAAAAGAGGATCTGACAAAGAGTCGGACAGAGTTCGGCAGCAGGAGAAGGACAGAGCAGCATGCCCTTCAGCCTGTGCTCCCAGCTAGAGGAGGGATATTGTCTCCAGTTTCTGGAGGATTTTTCTGGCTGTTTTCTTGTCTTGGATGGTGCCATCACCCATATCTTCAGCTGGGTTGCACGAGGATGCATGACTGTACTGCCTTCATCCTGCTGTGTAGATCTACCACAAGCTGGCAAAGCTGTGCAAGCACATGGCAGGTAGCATCTGACTGAGCCATTACTCCTCCTGTCCTAAGCTTTTGGGAGAACAAAAAGCCTAAAAGATGAGAAATATTCTTTCCCAAAATAGTTAGAAAAAGGAAGGACTGCCACATTAGTGCCCAATGAGCCTCACTTTTCTGTTGCTACAGTACTTTTGCCTCTGATGAGCTGTGTAGGGCCAAGGCATTTTCCAAGCCTAACAGGAGTTAAAATTCTTCGTGCAATTGCATAAGTGAGCTTCCAGATGCAGTTCTTACCCACTGCTGTAGCTGCTGGCTGCTTAGGCCAGTCAGTTCCCTGGGACATCTGTCAATGTAACATGAATTACTTCCAGTATCTACCTACAGATGCCATTACATTAGGAAAGGGAAGGTTGGGTTTTTGGTGTGGTTTTTTTCGTTTGTATTCATCTGTCAGGGAGCAATTGTGATTGGTGGTGGATTGATCTAAGCTGGAAGAGATGATCCTGAAGGGACCTTTGACTGAGAAATGGGTAACTGCTTTCCTCAGCCAAGAACATTATGTTATGTCTTTCCAAATTTGTCCCAAATATGGCTCATCAGCTGGCAGTGGTTTTCAGAGGTGCCCCAGCTGCTCCAAAAGGCAGGACTAGATCCTTCAACGAACAGAGCTACAGAAGCAGTAGTAGATTCTAATGAAAAATAGTGCAAGTACAACTCCTCTTGAAGACAACAAACCTGGGACAAACACAGTTGCTTCTCGTTGTAAAGCAACCTTTAGTTCACTGTAGATATAAAAATAATTGGAAATAACATATTTAAAAACAGAGGAACTGGAAAATACCACTTTTAGCAAAGCATTGAAAACTCTGGAAATGTGATTGTAGATTGCCCTGCCATACTTCAGCCTGTCTTCTGTATCACAGACAGCTGAATATTTGAAGTGCCTTTCATTCAGCCCATTGTGAACGTTGCAGAACAGGAGGTTTTTAGAAGCTATAAAAACTCTCCAAGCAAGCTGAAGCACACTGCAGCTGGAACTGGCACTGAAAACATGGTTCTAGTGGTCATGGTCTCTGGATGAGTACCAAGCCTCAAGCAAAACAGGAGACAACTAAGGAGGGCAAGAATTGCTTGTGGTCTGCCTGGAGGGTGTAGTGGAGTGTTAGACAGTGATAGATACCCCCACCTGGCAGGAGGCAAATCTGGGAGAAGGGTTTGACTTGCACGTGGCAGACAAAACCAAGCAGTGAAGCTGACTCCTCCTGGGAGGGTTTCTAGGTAAATGGCTTTTGATGTAGTCAGTAATTTTTATTGAAATGGCTAACGAGCTGCTGTTATGAGGACAGATGGTTTCTGTTGGTTTCTGATGGTTCTGATGGTTCTGATGGTTTCTGGTATAGAATACAGGGAACTATGGCTGGGCTTTCCTGAGGACAGGACACCCTGGGTGGAGAGATGCTGGTGGAATCTTAGAGCAGAGTTTCCAGACTTTCCAATGCTTTGTTCATAAGTGAGGGTTGGTTTGTTTATTTTTTTTTCCTCTTACAGTATCTAGGTATCCTCTCAAAATCAGAGCTCAACCTTGCTAGGTACAATCTGAGCAAAGCACAGAAAACTGGCTCCTCTCAGAGGGCACAGCCCTGGGAGAGGATTGCTGGGCTGGAACGCCCATGGATGTGTAAGGAGGAGCAGATAATATGATTTTTATGATTTCCCAACCCATGCTGCACGGGGCTGCTTTGTAGATCTCGTGGAAGAGAGGTTTGAGGGATTTTTATGTACAGCTCTTTATGTACAGAGGGGTGGTTTGTGCCATGGGTTGGCTTGCAGTGCAGGAGAAGTGTAGCTGCATTTTAAAATAACATGGCTTTTGAGTGCCACACTTGTGCCACTATCTTTAATTTTTAACACAATACAGAGAAACTCTAGGGCATCCCCCAGCACTGTTGTAGTACAGTATATTACCAGGTGGTCCTTTTTCAGAAAGCATCCTGAGCTAGTGACTTTGCCAAATGTCCTGTAGCTATTACTTTTCCCATATAGAGGATGTGTCTTGCTATAATTATGAATTTCATATTAAATGAGATTATATAATACATAGAGCAATTATGATGGTGACCATCAAGCATGACAAAAATTTCCAATATTCTCTGAAGAGCTTTGTATGCTACTCCACCTTTTTAGGTTCTTGCTCTCCCCACCACTTCCTCCTTTCTGAGTGGTGTGTGGTGTTCCCAAGCTCCCAAGATGTCAAGCTGCCTTTGCAAAGGCCATTGTATGAACTCCCTCTGAGACTCTGAATCCTTGGGCATCTTAGGTAGTACAGGCCCTGGCAATTCAACTAAAAAGGGCAGTCACTGAGGCTTTACAGGGACTTCTAGCTGTGTTTAGAAGAAGTTTGCAATCTATAAATTCCATGGTGTGACCCACCAAACCACTCAGTAGCAATCCAAGGCACCAGCCTGCAATGAGGAGGACAAAAGAGGAAAGTAAATTTGAAGCTTCAAGGCCCAACTGGTTTGATTTGTGACTTTAAAGTACATGGAGACACTTTTCTTGGAAGCTTCTGATTCTTTCTTGTCTGCCAAATGCCTTTCCCATGCAGGCTTTCCGAAGCAAATCGCCTGTGTATATTTTTGTAAGTGTGGTTTCTCAGGGTCTTGGAGAGCTATCAGCTTTATGATGGCTTATCTGAAAGCAAGTCACAGAGGCTGTCTATCATTCTGCTGACTGAGGCAGCTCCCCTGCAGGTTCTCACCCCAACACTTCTCCATTTAAAATGAAAGTATAATTAGAAAACAACCTTTCTTTACTTTCTCCACTGATCCCTGTCAGGCTTTTGTTCATCTCTCTGTTCAACCAGGGTTGTTTCTTTGTTCTTGATGGCTTCGTTCTGCTCTCCTTTTCTGAGAAGACTGTGTTGCTGTATGTTCTGTGGAATTTCAGAGCAGGTGCTGAAGTGAGTGACAGGGAAGTGTCATCCCAAAGGGTGGCTTGGAGAAGACCAACAGTGGAATCTGTGGTGGTGTAGCTGGTCCTGATTCCCCTTGCTGCAGAGCAACCATGTAACTGGGTCTGCACTTTATCAGAGCAACTCCCTAAAAGGCTTTTATTGTGGTGCATCAGTGGAGGGACTAGAGGAGTTTGCTCTTGCAGAATTCCCACCTCCCACTCTGAAAAAGAGCTGGGGAGGGACTCATTTCCAGCTCTCTCTCAGTAGGAGCTCCTGTGGACAACCAGGCCAAGGCTCAGTCCACCCCGAGGCAGGGAAATTCAGGACAGCCTTCAATGTATTTGAAACTAGATAGTGACACCCAAGTGTAGCCTTGAAGCGAGCTGTATTGTGCCCTTCTCTTTTTGGTTACTGTCTTGCCTTGGCTCACATGCAAGGTTTGAGGGACCGTGGAGCATTTTGTAGATCTAACATGGCTGGTCTTGCGTTGACTGGGGGCTTTTTTCCTTCATTTGCAGCAGTGGCCTAGATTTCTTTTGGCAAAGGTCTTACTCCTTTTGAAACGTGGATATCAAAGTGAACAGTGCATCCAGGAGAGAGCAAGAGGAAAGAGGGGACAAAGGATTAATTAGGACTGAGGCTTAATTGGGATTTTCATGAACTCTAGCAAGTCCCTCAGTCCTTTGCCCCTTTTATTTGGAAACACTTGGCTCACTTAGCAAAAGGGCAGTAAGTGGAATATCTTCTAAATAAAAGCAGAACTGACTCTGTGTGAGCACAATTCCCTTGTTGTAAACAAAGTCAGACCAGACAGCCATTGGGGGCTCCTTTGGCCATCAAATGAGGAGGAGACCCACAGCCACCTGGTGCACTCAAACTCTGGAGCACGGCAGGGCAGCAGTCTCCCTTTCTGAAGCCAGCCAGGCAGCTACAGGAGCTCAGGCCTCAACTGGAAAGTCCTCTGATCCCCTTTTGTATCATATGCCAACACTTCCCCTCTCCTTGCTTCCCAGCTTTCAAGTCTCTTTCCCTCTGCTGGCTTTGCTGCAGTCGGTGGCTGTCAAGTGCAGAGATGAAAGCTCACTGCCCACGCGAGCACAAGGGCAGAGGGCTGACCTTGCCAGCTGCCTCCTCTGCACACACAGAGACAGCAGGTGGGGAGGGCACGTTTACTCTCCTGACGAAATTAAGGTGTCCTCAGTGGCTCACACATGTTCTCTTGTGTGCCCCTGGGGTTTGCCACCCAGGCACAGCCGTGTCTGTCCATCTGCCACTACAAGGATTTGCTCCTGGTCCCAGTGCAGGGCTCCCACACGTGGTCCTGGCATGTCTCCCTCCAGGAGGGTTTAGGTTAAAAATGCCTGTGCATATACTGTGTACAACTGTGAAAACTCTTGTCTCTCCTCCTTGATAGATCAATGAATGCTGCTGCCTGATCTTTTCCTGAGCAATAATAACGTGCAGCAGTGCAACTTTGACCTTCCCGTACTGTTGTAGGGCTATGGAACACACTGGGGGGAGTGCAGAGTTTCAGGGGGAAGCAAGGTGCTCTCTGTGGCCCTGCATTTCATCATGCCACATTCCTGCTTTCCCAGAGACTGGTGGGTTGATTTAGGTAGCCAGGAGAGAGCTGGTTGCTGCTTCTGTGTTTAGGAAGGCAGAGAGGGAAGGGAGAAATTGGGTGAAGTTGAGCCTCATCCACAGAGCAGAGCACATGGAAAAGGGGTGGGGGGACCACTGATTTATTGCCTCTGGGGGAGGAGAGTGACACACTGCTGCTTCACTTGGCATTGCTGGGGAGGTAGTGGGGAGCCCATGCCACTACATCCATTCATTTTTCCGAAGTTGGGTAACACTGGGGTTGTTTTTGTATTATTGTAAGTTTGTAAAGAATGTAATCTGTCTGTCGGGGGCACAAGGAGAAAACGGGGGCCTTTCTCTCTTTGGGTGAGGCTGTTCTTATGTTGCTGTGCTTTTTGTTGTTGGGCAGGGAGGGCTCTAGTGGCCATTGGGGCAAAAGCCTGGCCCTTGCCAATGGCTTGCAGCTGTCCCAGGGTGACAGGAGGGTGAGCTGAGGCTGCAGCAGAGACCTCCCACACCAAGCTGTGAAAATGCCTGTGTCCCTCAGTGGGGCAAATCTGACCTCTGCAGTGGGGGTCTGCACTGGTGTGCTTTGCTGGGTGCTGGGATGTACCACTCGAGGACTGGGCTTGCTTGTCCTCGGCTCAGTTGGAAACTGGGCTGAACAGCTGCCCGTGCTGTTTAGGAAAGGTTGGACTGGATGGGCTCAGTTTGTCAGCTCAAGGCGTTCATGCTGGAGCTGCTCAGCCCAGCACTTCTGTCCTCAGCAGGGCCTCAGGGGCTGCACCTCCATCACCTGCTGCCCAGGAGCCCCTGCCTCCCTCCCCATCCTGTAGAGCACAGTGTCAGGGATCCTCTTCTCTCTCCTGCTGCTGCAAAGTTGTGTGAACTTTCCTGGTCAATACTGGAAAGGGGAATGCTATTTATTTTTATATTGTGTATATTTTGTCTTGGTCTGCTGATTACCTTTGTTCCCCAAGAGCGACAGTTACCTCAATAGTTAGTTTAATACTGTGTGTTGGGTAATTTTTTTAAAGAACTTTTTTAAAATCTTGATCCTCGGAGGTCTGTAGATTTTATTTCCATATGAATTGGTTATTTTGTATAAAGTACGTTCTTAAAATAGCAATCACCCTTGCTGTATGTGTGTTTTCTTGTCTCCTGGATGGTCTCCCTCTTCCTTTGCAAGGGGAAGCGGATGGGGGAGGGAGGATAACACAGAGGGCTTTTTTTCAGAGACAAAGCCCTGGACTGCAGTCAGACGCCGTGGTACCACCTGTAATCCATTTACAAGAGAGCACCTGGAGAGCTAATCGGGATCATTTCCCGTTCAGAAGTACAGCTGTCTGCCTGTGAACAACCCAGCTGTGGAAATGAGGTGGTGTCACTTGCTTTCCCCCCAAAGTCCCTGGTGGGCTGTGGGTTTTCCTGCAGCCCAAGTGTGCTGGGAAGCCTGCCTCTCTCCCCAAAACACCCCGTGCTTTTGGGGCACAGCTAGTCTGTCCCCCCACACCCACGTGAAACCTCTCAGCTTTAAAAGTGGTGACTGCCCTGAGTGGAGCCCATGGAGTGGTGCTGCTACAAAGGAGGAGCTGATGTAGCCTCTGCTGATTCCCCTTTGTGCTGATTTAATGATGGCCCTCAGGTGCTGTTAGAGGAATGGAAAGCCTTCGAGCCCATGTGTGGTGCTCCAAATCCATACTGGGCCCAAAAGTGCTGTTTGCTGTTTATTCGATCTCCCAGGTGAGATGGGGCAGGTGTTGCAGCCCTCCCAACAGAGAGGTGTTTAAAGACAACTTAGCTCTTTCTCACAGGGGTTTTGGCATCACAGCCAGGAACTGTTTCTTGCTGGAAGGTGCCTGCTGTAGGTGCATGGGGGCAGCTTGCACCTGGCCATTGCTCAGCTGCTCCCTGAATAAATAACTTGCTCAGTTCTGCTGATTCAGCAGCTTTGCATCAGGACAAAATTATGGTGATTTTCCTCAAAAGCTGGTGCCAGCAAACAGAGGCATGTGGGGATGAACAGCAGAAGGCTGGGGGCACGAAGGCTCCCAGGTGCATGCTGCAAGCCCTTTCCCTCTCCTCCCCAGCTCTATCCAGTGAAATCTCCCTCTGTTTCCTCCAGGGCTGGTAACAGACGCTCACATCTCCTGCCAAAGCAGCCCTGCAGCGTAGCCTGCTTGCTCCATGAGCTCCATCTGCCCCTCCTGTGGGATCCTCACGGGGGCTGGGGCTGCTCCCAAGCTGAGCACGCTCTGCTGGCTCTCAGCTGCCTCTGCAGAGAGATGCCCAGGAAACCTTTGTCCATGGTGCAGGACTCCAGACTCGCTGGCCAAGCCAGGGGCCAGCATCTTTTCCGGCCAAAGAAGCTCACAGGAAGCTGTGTAAAGAAGCTCACAGGAGCACATGCAGGCAACTTCCCAACCTGGGCCTTTGGAGGAGCCTGAGGTATGATCTGCTGCACCCTGACACCTTGAGTGCCCCGAGCCCACCAGCCGGGTGCCAGAGCTGCCCCTGCTCTCCAGGGCAGGCAGATGAAGTCAAACATCCTAGCAGGGCTCTCCCCAGCATGGCTGCAGCTCCAGGCCCTGCAAAGGCTTCTGAGGATCTGCCTCCTGGTTCCTGGGGAAGATGAAGGGCTGCTCTCTGTCACGTATCCCCCTCCACAGGGGCCAGAGTTTGGGGTGACAAGAGCAAGCTGTCCAATTTAGGAAGGGGAGGAATTTGGTCGCCCTGTCAGTCCCAGGAAGTGTTTGGGTCAGAGGGGATTCGCACGGGGAGGTTTTTAATCCTGGGGCTAAGCCGGCACGGAGTGGAGTCAGCACTAATTGGAACCAGTCCTGGGGAAGGGGCGGATGGAGAGTTGCTCCTTTTAGAGCTGCCTTGCAGGCCAGGCAAAGACAAAGCTTATCTGTGCTATAGGAAATGCCATGTCCTACTCTTGACAAGATGCTATCACGAGTGTAACAGGCAGTGTCAAACCAAGCCACGTGTCCCCTTATTTTTTTCTACCTTTTTTTCTACTACTATCCACAATTGTTTGTTCTTTCCCTCTTTCCTTACTTCCATGGGTTGGCAAAGCTACTCCCATCCCCTTGTACAAAGGGAGCTTTCCTGAGGTCTTAGACTGAAGTTTTAAACTCTCTAGCCTCCTTCTCCCTGAGAACAGGGGTGTTTTCCAAACCCAGCTTTTTTTTTCCAAAAAAAAACCCATTTCAAAGCAACTTACTTGCTCAGGTTGGCTTGAATTGGGGATGGATTTGATGAATCAGTTTCAACAGGGACCAGTTTAGTGCCCAGCTTGGGTGTGGAAATAAATGGCAGCCCCCATGATGGGGCAGATTTTTCCCTGCTTTGCTACAGCTGGAGGATGATGCTTCTTTCAGAAATGCCTGATGGTGAGGGAAGGGGGTGTCTTTGACACCATCTGAGGCTTTTTGGGGTGTTTGGGTTTGGGGTTTGGGTTTTTTGGGGATTTTTTTGGGGGGATATTGGTTGTTTTTGTGTATTTCTCTTAAAAATAAATCATCTTGCAGGTAAAGTTCCCATCTTGAATTTTCCGGTTAGTCACCACACTTTAGCACGGGAGAGACTACCTCACACAGAAAGGCAGGACTAGGGCATTTGGGATGGCTCAGGAAGACTCAGTTTTAGGCTGAAACAAATTATTTCTAATCACAGAAAGGTTCGGTTACAGCTATTAGGAAAAATAAATGCACTCATAAGTTAAAAAATTTTATTTTTTCCCACATTGAGATGTAAAATGCAACTTCTCCAAGCAGACAGGGATCTCTTGAAGGTGGGGGACCCTGCTGTATCTCCTCCAGCCCTCAAAGCTGCAGTTTTTGCTCAGTGTAGAAGTCAGAGGCACAGGAGGACAAAGCAAAGCCATTGGCCTGGTGGGGCAGTTCACAGCCCTGCCTGGTGAGAATGTACCTGAACTTCTTGTTCCCAGCCACAAGCTTGGTCTGAGGTGCAGTGTAGGTGCCTGGATATTTATACACTAACTAAATGAGTATTAAGGTCTCCTAAGTGGTAAAATCAAAGTAAACTTGTTCTGTTGTTTTTGAAAGGCCCCCAAATGGGGACTCCCAAGGGCCCTTTCTTGGCCTGGCAGCAGAGACAGAGAGGTTTTGCTGGAGGAGAGGGAGGATGTGGGAAGGGGCAGTGGCAGGGGCCTGCCATGGGCTGGGGCAGCGTTTCAGGGCTACCCCCTCCTCTCCTGTCAGCTCCCGGAAGCCTCATATTCCCTGGCCACTTTTTAAAATTCCTTTCCCAAAGAGACTGCCAGGTTGGAGGGATCATAAAAAGTTCACCCCCTTGTCACGAATGCTCCCGTTCTTCCGGGCCGGTGGGCAAAAGTTGTTAGCAATTTCCTCGGGCCGTGACCTTTGTTTTGACCATGGCAGAGGAGGATCGCAATCCATCAAACCCTGGCCTGGCCTGGGGAAAGGGCTGAGGGGAGAAGGGGGAGCCTTTACAAGGGGCAGGGGGCACAAGGACACAGCTTTGCCCCTCAGGTTTGGTGAGGAGGCCGCGGGGTGCCTGGCTGCTGGCTCAGCTGGAAACTAAAGCTTCCCGATGTGGAATTCGGCGAGGGAAACTTCACTGTGCCGCCCACAAGAGAGATTTGAAAGTTTGCTTTCATTTTCTTTCCCAAGAGGGACACTGGGTTACAATTTGCTGCATCAGTAGAGTGGGGAAAGATGTCTTGCAGAGGTTGTGCCCAGAGCCAGCCCTGCAGACCAGCCGGCTGCATCAGCACCCTAATTCCAGCAGGAGCTTGGGCAAAATGGGACATGCCAGTAAATTTACAACCTCCCAAGTCCCAGTCGCTATTGGTCCCTGGCTTTTCCAGGCTGCATGGGTGTTTGCAAGGTCCCGTAGGACTGTGTTTTGTTAGGAAAATCAGCGGCAAACTAGAAGTGCCCCTGGGAAATGGCTGGCTCCCACAGACACCTGCCTCTCCACCCGAGTTCCCAGGGGGGCAATTCATCCCTGGAGCACGCGTTCCCCTGCACCCCGGTGTCCCCTTTGAAAACATACCTGCATATGAAACAAATCTCCCCCGAGGAAATGCAGCCTGTGCATACCAGTCTGCTCTGCTTCCCTTGGCTGCCTGCCCCCGTCTCCCCTCCCTCTGATCTCCGCTTCCCTAGGGAAATGCATCCTACCACACTTCCCGGCTGTTAAATACAGATTCCCTTGGGAAGTTAGTTATCCCTTCAGTCAGTTATCCCCTCATCAGGCCCTTGGAGAGCCCCTAGGTTTTGTGCTCAGAATGTTTGCAGTGTTTCACCTGTCCCCTTTGTTACACCAAGTATGGCCTTTTAACACCCAGACCTTCCTTTCCAGCCCAATCACTTGCATGGCAACCACGGTAGTTTTTTCCCCTAGGAAGCAGCTGTGTGCTCATTTCCAGGCACAGCAGGCCATGATATGGAGAAATGTGCTCCGTATTTCCTTGTTTGATGAGGATCTGTCCAGCTTGAGAAGAAGAAAAGGGTAAGACCTTTTACACCTCAAACTGAGAACCTTATGCTGTGTGAGGTAGCTCCTTGGACTGGGAGGCACATGAGTCCCCCAGAAAAGCCAAGAGAAGGCAAACCAGACCTCTCTGTGGGAATGATCTTCTCTCATGTCCATCACGCTTGATAGCCTGTGTGCCTGAATGCCCTGTAGTTCTCCCCCTGCATCTGTATTTTGGCTGCCTGACTCACACCAAACCCAAACCTCTCTTTGTCTGTGTGCACTTGAGTCAGCAGCACTGGGGTTTGATGTCTCTGACATCCCCCCACACCGTGACCAGTTGTGCAGAGACTTTGCAGGCTGCGTGTTGACCCCAGGCCCAGGGGCCATGTCACGCTCTCTGGGCTCAGAGCACCGATTCTCAGGCCTCACTGAAATGAAGGCCCCAGGGGCCGCTCTCCTTTCCCCAGGCCCTGCTTTAGCTGCTCTCCCCGCAGCCCAGACACCGCTCCAGGCCGTGGCCGCAGCCCCGGCTGCCTCAGGAGGTTCGAGGGGCCGGGGCCGGGCTCCAAAGCGCTTGCCCCGGGCACCGGCGGGCGTGGGAGCGGCGAGGAGCCAGGGCTGGGGCCGCAAGCCCACAAGAGGCTGCCTTTTCTGCAGGGCTGATGCCGCCCCAGTGCTTTGAAGGAGAGGGGCCGTGGAGCATGGGAAACAGCGCCGGGCTGTGGGATTGCACCCCCTCTCCCCCTCACGCAGGGCTCCGGGCACGCCCCACAGGCGGGTGCCCGCGAAACAGATGTTGTGGGAGATCAAAGTGGCTGCTCACTGCATCCTCCGTTCACGTGTGTGCACACACCCCCTGCGCCTCCCGAGAGACTTGTAATGCTATCTTCTCTCCAAGGTATTTTCCTTCCCTTCCTTTGTTTGCTTTCCAAACCCCCATTTTGTCTTTGGCACTCCCTGCCGCCCGGGCCGTGCCAGCAGGGAGAGGCACCCTTTGCTCCCACTACCCACATCCAGCGGCAGGGGGTGAGCTGGGAATGCCTCACGGGTTTTCCACCCTGCTTCCCTGCCTCTGGAATTTGGTACTTCTTGGGTGGGAGGCACAGGGACCCTTCACCCAGGGGGTGCTGTGCCTGAACCTCCCACCCGCCACGGCTGGGAGGAGCTGAGGGGTGTCACAGCTTCCCACAGTGACCAGGAAACCTCCTGGAGAGGTCTGCCAAATTCCTGCAGCCCTCTTAGCCCCTCATAGTCCTGGGAGGGTTTCCCAGCCTCTGCTGAAGTCTTGAGATCCCTGTGGATGCACCTGGTGTGACACAACACCTCTAGCACAGAGGTCACTACTATTCACCAGCATGGAAAGCGTTTTTGGTACACCAGAGGTCTCCAAAGTGAGGTGCATGTAGAAGAAAACACTGTTGGGGTGCAGGAGGAAAATACAGTCTGCACTATTAATACATTTTAAAAAATTATTTCGTATTTATGTAATTTAATTTCTAGTTTTGTTATGCTTTGTAATATAGTTAGTACAGTAGTACCTGCATATAATTTCTAAATCAACATATTTATTCGGGGCATATGCCCCTAGTATATGTTTTTTACTTTTACCAATATGGGAGCACAACCAAAAGGGCTGGCCTAAATTACCAGCCAAAAGGTTGAAATCAAAGCAAAGGGTGATGCCTGAATGCCAGAAACCCACTCAGCAGCATGGACACCTCTTTATGGAGATAAAGCAGCCAAGCTTTGGTGAGATCCAAGGCTTTGCTCCGAGGGTTTGCCTCTCTGCTCTTTTTCCCCCGAGCACAACACAGCCAGAGACCTCCCAGTCACTACGTGTAGCTGGTGCTCCAAGGAAAAGGGAAACGCAGGATGAAAAAGGAATGGTTAGCACAGAGCAATAAAACCATTCAGATGCAGGGAGATATGGTAGCAATATATTAAATGGGGACCAGAAAAAAAGCCAGATGGTTGATCCAATTTACTTTACAACTCCGGATGACTTCACAAGAGGTCACTCAGTGAAACTGAAAGGCAAATGCTTCAGCTTGGATGAAAGCAAACAGCTCGTGCCTGCCAACATAACGCAGAGGAGACCGAGGAATATCCTGCTGCAGAACGGCATGGACAGAGCTGGAGAAGTAACATTTTTAAAGGTTTTAAATAGGTGGTGATCACCTTTGGTCTGCATTGCAGCTGTAGTCACTGTTACGCTGGGATTAACACTTCAAATGCCAGGATTTTAGAGCACCAGTGATGAACTGCTCATGCTCTTAGTCAAGAATGGTTTCCCCACACACAGAACAGCAGCACTTCTTGCCACACAGAGGTGGGATGTGGATGTCCTCAGTGTTAAAATTCTCATGTGCCCATTCCTGAAGTCCAGCGACTCTGCAGTCCTATCCCACAGAGCCCACCGGTGGTGACAAGGACACCTGGCAAGTCACCCAGGCAGCAGGTGAAAGGAGCCTCCCAATTCGTGTTGTCCCAGCCCTGGCTAGTGATGCTACCATCTTCCTTCAAAGTGTGTGGAGCTGAGAGCAGAAGCATGGAACAACTGGCTGTGCTTGAACTGCTTTATTTCATGTGCATGTAGGAAAAACAGTCATAATTTAATTTTTTAAACATTAATAGTTTTCTTGTGCTGCCACCAAAGCACTGCTTCGGGACTAACTTCTGGCATTTTGCTGCTGATAGTGAGGGTCCTCTCTCCTTCTGGAGCCCTCTGAAGAGAAGCACCAGCCTTTCTCCAGATGTTCCAAGAAGATTTTGTCTGTGAGCACCTGAGCAGAAGTGGCCTTTGCTAGGAGAAAGGAGTTACAGTGGCACTGCAGGCAATGGTCCCAAGGGAGCGAGGTGGAGACTGTGCAGGTGTGGATGAAAGAAGTTCTGCAAAAGGTAACTGCCCCTCCCAACACCAGGAATACTTCAGTGTGTCCCTCTCTCCCTGACTTGTGTTCAGCTCTCCAGCTAACACAGTTGTTCCCCTCTCCTGTCCCCTTCCAGCCACGTGCCAAGGTGCTGCCTCTGGATTTGGTATCCTGCAGCCATGCAGAGCTGAACAGCCCCAAGGCTTGCACTGGGCTCGGGTTTGTGCAGTCACCTGGTGTTCAGGCAGTGGATATGTGGGTCAGGGGCTGTCTGGGAAAAGGAGCTGATCTCCTGCAAACCCTCTTGGACAAAGGAAGCAAAAAAGGCCTCCAGAAATGTTGGGGGACCACCCTTGATAGTTTCTTTGCAGTCTCTCCCAACAGATCAGCCTTGAACTACCTAAAATAACGTGGTAGCCTTGATTTCCACAGCTTTTGATTTCCAGCATGTAACAAGAGCTGGGAAATGACATTTTTGGCACATTTGTCAGTATGATTTTAACCCGAGAATGCTCCTGTACAGATGTGTTTCTTGCTTTCTCTAAAGCAAAGCCAAAGAAACAGTATGGGATGCTCTGAATGAGATGCCTAGGAAGACAGATTTGGGGTTTCCCAGCCAGCTCTACTTTGGCTGAGAGCAGCAGGAACTTCCCAGCCCTGGAAGGGCCCTCTTGTCACGGCCTGTTCCCTGCAAACATGTTTGAGAGGCAGGATGGGGCCCCCACCTGCCTCTCTGAGCTGCCTGTATCTAACAGCACACCCAGCCAAACCACGCTGAAGTCTTGTCTGGGCTCTTGCTTAGGGCTAAACACCTTTTGCCAAGTTGCTTTACTGCACTATCAAGCCTTTGCTCCCCAGAGCTCCCCTCACAGCTCAGAGTTCACTTCACCAAAGACATTTCTCTGCTTTGAATTTTCCCTTGGGGTGGTTCACTTTTATTTCCAAATTTTTTCTGTTCTTCCTTCAGTGCATTTTCTTTGGAAAATAATAAATGGGTAATTTTCTCTGAACCTCCCCAGCTATTTCAGGCACAGGCTGTGTGTCCATGGAGGTGCCCCAGCCTGGCTGCTCTGTGTGTGTTATTGGGCTGTACAAGGTATGAGCTTACACTTTCCTGTTTCCAGGAGATGCAGATTCTGCTTGCTAGCATCAGCAGATCAGGACAGGGGCATGCAACAAGCAAGGTACCCTCCTTCTGCCAGCTTCTGGGTGTTTTCTTCCAGGCCTTTTCTCTTCTTGACACTTGCACAGACTTCCAGGGATCCTTCACACAGCCCCATATCCCTGATTAATGTTAATACCCCTAGGTGTGAAAGCCACCTTCTAAAACAGGGTTGTGATTCAGGTGTGCAGGAACATTTCAAGACTTCTGGTGACCACTTAGTGTCAAGCCTGCTCTTAAATTTCCCATTGCCAACTCTGCAGAATGAGTGCAATATTATCCACTTGCCTGTCTCCTTTTCCATCAGACTGAACCATCTCACTGTTAATCTGCAGTGCTTGCCTCTCCCATCTCAACTTCACAGAGAATTTTTTCCTGATTTAATGCCTCCTTTGTTCCCTGAATTTGTCCAGTTTCTTAATGTGCTGATCTGGCTTAGGGTTTGTTTACTGTGCCCAACAGGAATATTATGCATGCTTATACAGAGATGAATAAAGATCAATATTCTCATTGATTTGCCCTAGGTCACCAGGCCACATTCAGCTGTACAGTTCAACTTATAAAAGTGTGCTGCAACAATGGTCCAGTAGGAACTCTGAAATCCTCCTGAAATGCTCCTTTTGTTTCACATTTGACTCCCAAAAATCTGTGTACAAACCCTGAAGGAAGTTTGGGTGAAGACATAACAGGGTTGCTAACTACACTGGGTACACCTGGATGGGATATCCCATTTTTTCCTGCATCTCCAAGGTAAAAAACTTGGCAACAGTTCCTATTACCTGGAATAAAGGACCAGAATGTTTCAGATAATGCCTCAGTCATCTTGGGGGGAGCTGTAAGGGGTACAATCCCACAAGTCCTGGATTTCAGCTGTGATGTGCATAAATCTCAGACCCTTTCTTAATGACCTGCTTTGACTCACTGCTGTCACTGATTAACACTGAACACATTCTGCAGGACACCAATTTTTTAATGCAAGTGTAACAAGTTTCATCCTCTTTCCTGAGCAGGAAAAAAAAAAACCTAAAAAACTAACAGAGAAAAGTAAACAGTAAATAGCCCCAACATCTTCCAGCATGAGAATCACAGTCAAACACTTTGCTAGTTAATATTTTGCTTTTCAAAAGCATGCAAGACCTGGATTTGTGAAAGTCTTGCTACCTTCATGAAAGAAACAGACCATCAGATCCCGTACAAAGAACCTCCTTTTGTCACAGACAAGCATCTGCAGATAGCTTACTGAAGAGCTGGATGAAACCATCAGAAAGGACCAAAACAAACCTGCTTCACAAAGTACTCTCAGAACCAAGAAACAACACAGCTAAGTGTGCACATGCAAAGGCTTATCCTTCACTACTTGTGTGTCACAAAACCAGAGCCCAGTGCTTAGTCAGGAAGCTGCATCAGTGACTGCTGCAAAGACAAAAGCTGTAACAGGTATCCAAAATCTAGAAAGAGGGGGACTTTAATCCAGATACACTTATTGCCCAGCCACAGAAACGTGTGCTGAAAAGCAAAGCATGAAGGGAGTAAATACCATAACTATGTGGAAAACAAGAGCTGGCACCTAAATGCAACAGGAAAGAGCAGTAAAACCAAAAAACCCAACCTTGCTAAATAATCTTATTTCCTAAGAGCAAATTCAAAGCATTTCTTCCAGACACAGATTAAATAAGCTTGGAATCAGGATTTTCTTAGCAGTCAATCTCCATTTGAGAGAAGTGAGGCAGCAAAAGGCTTATCTGGCATTTAGAGTCTACTTTACATGAGGGCACCCAGATAAGGGCCTCAGGTTAAAAACACTGCATAAAACAGTGTTGCTGCAGCTTGGCAAGTGCTCTTCATGGCACAATGTAAAATTCCTGCCGTTCCCCATTCACTGCAATACTTAGAGAAGATGATTTCAAAACATATTTAAGTACTAATTCATCGGCTTCTATTTTCACAAAAGAAGTCTCAGAACTGAGCATTGGGAAGAGTCAGGGCATGGTTTGGATGTCCTGCACAGAAGCAACAAACTTGTGACTGGAAATGGATTGTGTTTGTTTTATCTAAGTAGCACAGTTGTGTTACTGTAGTTCTCTCTTGTGACAGAAGATTGAGGGAACAAAACTACTGACCCATTTTTCAGGGAGAATGATGCTCCAGAATCCTGGAGTCCTATTTAAAAGCCTTGCCTACAATCCAACATTATTCCTGCAAATAGCTTGACACTACTCCCTGCACTTGAATTCCAGCTTCATAGAACAGTTCATACTCACAGCTCACAGAGGAAGTCCTTACACAAACAATCCCACTTTCCAAAGGTTGCTGCCAATGCCCCAGAGAGAAGTGACAAGGAACTCCATACACACACGCATTTTATTTTAATAAATAGACTTTTACAGGTTCAGGCTTTTTCTTTTTTTAAATCACATATACAGAACAGGAAATGCCTGACCAAGTAACATGAATTAAACTACTAACCTTGGGAAGGAATACATGCCCTCTATAACACTGAAGACCATAACTGAAAGGGATATGCCATCAGCAGCACAATAATTTACTTCACAGATCAGACAACTTGAGAGAGATGTGGCCGAAGCAAAGAGAGTGACCCTAAATGGACCACTTGTCTTTATAGAGTCACAACAGTGTAAGGAAAGCCAAGAGCCCAAGTGCCTCCATTTTCTAGTGCCACTTCTGGATGAATATGTATGTCTTCACATCCTTTGAGCAATGCATTCTAACCACAAGTAGAGAGGCTAAGCACAGCAGGTATGCAAAATTATTCGATTGAAGAACAGATACTGGATGACACAGTAATGTTAAATTTCAAGATTTTACATTAGCAGATGCTTTTGCATCCCCTTCAGTATGGCAGTGGAACAGATCCCACCTTCTCTCATAGAGGTTTAGTCCAAAAACTTCCTGTTGGCATTAGCACCAAAGAGAGCCACTCTGATTTCTGGCATCATCTGTGGAGAAAGAGCACATCAGTTATGTGAAATGGGCAATAAAATGTTCTTCCTGCAGGCACTGTGGGATAGTTAGGTTGGCTTCAAAATTAACAAATCAGTTCATCTGAGCTTTCTGAAGCCTTTCTCTGATCACACATTGCCTGCTACTCTATAGACTGAAAGGACTGCCTGTACTGCAGCATAAGAAAGAGATGCCAGGGTTTTCTGCACTTGGGTGTAGTAAGTCTCAGCCAAAGCTTGTACTCAAGCTAGCTTCAGTAATTCAAGTTAGCCTCAGCATTTCAGCATCTTGACTGCAGTGCAGTCATCATCAAGTCTGGTAGTATCATAATTTATAGAGTTTTATGCTTAAGCTTAATTCAAAAGGGATCATTCTGGGGAAAGCCACAGTTTTTTGCTGCACAAACAGTAGGTAATTTGCTTCTTTCCATTCAAAAATAACTTCCTACTTGTCATTCCCAATGAAATCTGATCCCATGCACTACTGTGACACTTTGGAAACACAAGGATTTCATTACAAGAACAAACTAGTTAATTGTATTTTGTTTACCTTGGTTGCTGGAGAAACTCACCTGCTGGGCTACAAGGTCCAGCCGGCTTTCCAGGGTATTGGAAACCTTAATTTTACCATCACTGTTGTAGATTTCAACACCTCCAGCACTAAAGATGGACAATTAAAAAAGAAATAATTCAGTGATATCCATGGGTCAGAGTCAGAATGTGGCAAAGATATCCCAAATGAGCATTTTATAGGCAAGTCAGATACATGGGTGTTGCCCTGACTTCTGCAGTCTTTCTATGTGTTCCTTCTTTGATAAAGTTTCTCACACACTTTCTGTAAACATAGTCATGTTTTGTTAACTGTACTCTATTCTTTCTCCGGGGTGGAGAATGTTTGATGGACTGTTCTGTTAACCAATGGTGATGGAAGAGGTGGCAACCTCATCCTCCAATCCATGGTCATTCCTAGAAACGTATTTACATGAAAAGAATAAACAGGCAGGTCTCTTTTCCTGGCTTGGCGGTGAGCAGAGAGAATTCGAGTTGGAGTCCTTCTTTCGTCTCCTAGAGCGTCACACGGGTAAGATTTGACTTTTTTAAAAAACAACCTTTTAGATCCTGTCTTAATAGGACTCAGCACAAAGAGATCCAGTGAAGCAGCAGTGCAAAGCATCTCTGGAGTTATCAGAGACCACAGCTATGTGCAAGAGTCCTCATTAGCATGATTTAAATCTAAGGGGAGCCATGTGATTTGTCCCTTCAAAACAGCTTCAGACTCTGTTATTAAGACAGCTGTCACATTTTGGAAAGTGAGGAAAAGTGCTAGAAGTATTGTTTATTGGCCCATATATAAAGATGACAAAATACACAGTTTTATATAAGGTATCTCTATGATACCATGTGGAAATAGAGCCTTGCAGACAGAGCAGACATTCCCATGATTATCCTGCAGCACTGTAAGATTCAGTTTGCTCCACCTTGAGACAGAAAGCATGGCTACATCCTTATTCTCTCTCTTTAAAAGACCAGTGGTTCAGTTCCTACATACAGTTATTCCCTACTTTAGTACTGTGAATCAGGCTGGAGATTGCACAAAACTTTTCCTGACATTTTTGATGGAGACAGTGCTTGTCTGGAGGAAATTGCAGAGTTTGTGTCTGATAAACACAAAGAAGTGCCAGTTCCACAAGAACAGCAGCAGCCACTTCCAGGACATTCCATACTTAATTTTCTGATGCTGTTCTAATACGAACTGTGGCTTGAAAAGTTGCATTAAGTTAGTGCCCTGTAGAAAACAATCCCATTTTCCTTACATATCTTCTGGCAGGAAGCTGTCTTGGTCAATATGAACATCCACATCCCTTTTTATGGCATTTTTGTAGATGGGAATGCTCTTCTGTACAGCAGTCTAGGACACAAGATAAACCTCCAGTTAGCACTGACAAAGGCTACTGCAGCACTTGGGTTTGATCACTCAATCACTTGTACTAATAAAATGAAGGGATTGAGGCCTCTTTGGTTTTTTTTAATTAAGAAAATGCATTTCAGTTTGGCTATTGAGCCAAACTCAGCTATTATTTTTAATCCAGTAACAATGTCTAAAGTTTCCAAGGTAATATCCATGCAGGGAAATGATCCCCAACTTTGGAAGCACATTGTAGCTGCAACACAAGTGCAACAAGCAAAGCTTGTTTTCACATCACACAGAGAGGGGCATCTGAGCAGCAAATATCTGCAGTCAGGTCTCAGCCTCTGTGAGCAGGGCACTGTGCAACGATTCCAGGTGTCTTACCTTCACCATGGGGAGATCCTGCTTCCTGCACCGAACAACTAATTTGGGCTCAAGCAGCTGGTAAAATCCCTGCAAGGAATAACTATTTCAGTTTCAGAAGCCAACATTTTTATTTTCAGAATTATTTATTTAACCCCAAGAAAGGAAAGAAGCTGATCAATTTAAACCCAAGCCCCAACAACATCAGCCTCTTTTATTTACTTCTTTGCTCACAAGTTCACTTCCTGCAGACATTCTGAGAGGACAGCACCAATATTTGGGGAAGAGCCCAAATATGGATGATGTGTTTGGAACTCAAGTGCAACTAAACATATGGAAACTCAGGATTGTGTTGGCCAGGTATTGTTCATGTACACGTAAGGATCACTGCTGTCTAAGCAGAGCATGGAACCAAGTTCTTGAAGACATGCAGCAGTTTCAGATGCCTATTCTAATAACTCTTGCCTTGCAGTTCCTGTGGTAACACCTGAGACCACAACAGAATAAAATAAGTATAATTCCAGTATGAAGGGACCAACAATGATCATCTAGTCTAGCTGTGAGCACAGATCCCTCACTGGATCTACCATAACGAGCCAAGACAAGCGTGGCCAATTTGCAAGAACAAGAAAGGTTTGTTTGATGTACAGCAATACCAGACCTGAGCGTGACAAAGAAACAACACCCAGTTGGAGGCACAAGCTGGTAGGAGACACTGCTGAGAAAACTCTGCCATCCAAGAGTGACAGGAGAGCTCGTGGGTGGCTGCTGGGAGCTCACAGCAACAGGACCAGTCTGTGCCAGAAGGAGGCACCAAAGCTCACGGGACTGACCCGGCCCACGCTTACTGGACTTTGAGCAGCCCATTTCTTGGGCTTGAGGATGTTCTAGGCAAGCAAAGCCCTGGTTTCTGCTTTCTGTGCCTGCTTCTGTCACAGGCACATTCCATACTACAGTAAATTTGTCAAATTTGTCAGGGCCTGTTAAGTCTCAAATATCACAAAGATTTTCGAAGCGGGTATCGACTGACTTGTGGGTTTGGAGAAACAGCCTCTGCCAAAGGTGCATTTGATCCAGCTGATTACTACAGGAGCTTAATGTGTGCACCCTAAAATGTGTGTGTGCACATCTGCAACTATTCTTACAATGGGACTGCTGCTGGTATACCAGGTTCTACACCTCAAAATAAGACACAACCTTTTCTGTTCAGAATCCAAGACTCAAAGATATTGAAGTGATGTTTAAAATTCAAGGATCACCCAGCAGCATTTGATCCAGACTCCAATACAAGTGTTACTTCCAGTGGACTATTTCTAACAAGAGAAACTTAGGGAGCTAGGGCAGCACTGATCCATTTTTTTACAATTTAAATATTTACCTGTAGAACTAGTCCATCCAGCAGTGTCTGGTACCTGGCAGTATCCTTCACCACCTTGGCAAGTCTCTGCTTGGCCTCATTCAGCAAATCCTACATTCAGAAGAAATCAGATCAGCAGAGCCCCATCTGTTTGGCATTTGGTTTCATGCCTACCAACTTTCTGTACTTCTATTACAGCTCTCACACCCTGCCAACACGTAAATGTACACTCCAGCTGGTGTTCATCCAAGCTAGACCTCCATCTCTGAGCACGGCACACTACCCCTGCCCAACGCTTCCCTTCTTCCTGCCCTCAGCTGAACTCATTAGAACCTGACAATAATTCCTTTTGTTTGAAAAAGGGAGAGCTCAGCAGCAAAAGGATGGTACCTAGAATGTTAACTTAGATAAACTGAATATGTAGTAAATAATTGCTTAATGTAAAATAATACAGTTGTCCAAATACATTTTTTCAGTGTTACGGTTGAGCAAAGAAGTCTAATCTATTTTTCCACCAAATAATATTCAGGTTAGGTATTCTTTAATTGTAAGTAAATGCAAATCAAAATTCAAAAGAGAGACCTTATTTTTAATTTGAAGTAGCTATCTTGATTATCTTTACTCAGCAAATCAGTATTGGATGGGACTGAATTTTTAAGAAATTTTTAAAGAAATTTGAGTCAAATCAAAGCTCCTAAAACTGAACCATCAGCAATACTTCAGATAAAGAAACTCTATGACTTGGTTTAAACCTTTCTTTCCTGTCCTACCTCCTGATGTTTAGAAAGAGAGTGCACAGTAACACAATCAGTATGAGGATATAAAACCATCACAATTTACTGTCATGGTCAAACCTAGTTACTCTCTCCTCCCTAGAGAAACACTGCATTTCTGGAACTGCTCATCTCTCTTCATGAAAGAAGCCAAAGATCTGATAAGGGAAGAAAGAGTGAGCAGCATGTGACTTTAAATGTCTTAAAATGAGGAAGAGTGTTTAGAATTACTCAGAAGCATGAAGTTGAGTCAGCAGATAAATGAGGAAGAGATTACCCAGCAGAGACTATCACAACAGAGTTAGCTCTTGAGCCACCCACCTTCCTCCTCTCTGGGAATACAATCTAAAGTTTGAAACTTGGTTTAAAGAGTCAATAAACTGATGATTTTCTTCTGCTAACTCCTCTTTTTCACGGTAGCATCAACCTGAACATTTACCCCATCTTTTATTTTTGACTTCCACGGGTCTCTCAAGCTTTTCCAACGGCTCAACAGCCCCATCTAGCAGAACATGGAACACCCAAACTGTCTCTGAGAGAGAAGAGCAAACCTGCCCACTGCTCAGTGAGCAGAATGGTGAGACATAAACACAGGAAACCCAAACCAAGCCTGAAGGTAGCCTGCCCTGATGAACGATCACTCACCCTCGACGCCAACACACACACTGCTCACCTACCAGAACAAGAAGCAAAACTTTTCATGTACTATGGGCCACTGGAGGACACCAAAAATCCCAGTTGGTGGTGTTTTACGCCTCCTTGCTTATGCCATGCCGGGTTTTTCACATAAACGTTGCTTCAGGCAAACAGAACTTCAAAGTTCTACCAACTGTGCAAGAGACAGTTCCTGCTCTTTAAGGAAACAAGCTACTGTGCAAATGACAGATACAACACTGCCTGCAATGTTCCTGGCAGACCAATGTATTTCCCTAAAACAGCAGGTAATGGAAACTGTGAAAATAAGGAGATTAGCAAAGCTGGACTGAATCCTCAGGGCCTTTTCAGAGCAGCTTGGAAAGCCATTTTCGTATGTTGAAGCAAATGTCACTCAATCAAAAATCATATTTTCTTTAGAGAATGGTTCCATTTCCTAACATATGGTAGGAACAGAGACTCTGTGTGTTTATTTCAGAGATACTCACTGCAATAAGGTCATCCCTTGCCTTGAGGACCTTCAGCCTTGCTTGATTCATCAGGTTGGACATCTGACTGCAAGTTGCATGATAAAGTTGAATCAATCCAGCAGCCTTTGACAGAAGAACTGTAACATCTAACTGCACACTTTGCATTCAGAGATAACAATCCTACAACACTTAATAACGAGGTCTGTTCACCTGTTTGAATCCATTTCTGAACTTGCACAAAAGGTTAAACTGCAGAACCCCTTTCTTCAGTGAAGACCCACCCAAACGAAACCTGACATGATAATCTGTCCCAGGGTAACAGACCAGGGCAGAGTTCTGGACATTAATTACATAAAGAAATAGGAAGGATTCTTTCATCACACTAAGTTATACTATTGTGGCTCAGCTTTAATAATTTCTCCCCAGAAAAAAACAGAAACTCATAATTAGAACTAAGTATATTGTCTACAATTTGCCTGTTTGCAAGGGAAGAAGAATTTTGAATAAATTAGCAACAAAATGCGAGCTCAGGCTCTGAAGTCAGCCATCTAACCCAAGCAACTTACATTTTCTTTTGCTGTTCAATTTGCTTCTCCTTCTTTTCATAATACTCCATGATTTTCAGCCTCTGTGTCTGAACAAGGCGACCCTTCTCAATGTTGAATTCTTCTTCTGCCTACAGTAAAAATTAAATAACTGAAGTGGAAATTGATTCCTTGGGCTGAAAAAAACAGAACCAAAATGTAACAGAGCACATTCTCAGACAAGATAGGATGATACAATTTATGGTTCCATAAAAAAACCCTTCACCTCTCTAAGTAATTCCTACATAAGGAAAATGACAGCACAGCTGATACCTTTTTTATTTTGTAAAGCCTCACCAGAGAGCATGTAAAAACATGGACAATTCTTCTACTTATACCTGAGAATCCAATCTCAACTTCTGAATTCTGTTTGCAGCTCTTCAGGAATACCTTCTTTAGTACTGATTAAATATTTGTGTAAATATACGTGTTTAATGGAGATTAAATATTATTAGCAACACATATGCTGGGTCCAATACCAACAAGGCATTTCAGTAGTGGTATAATGCAGACTGCTAGGACTGAAAGGCACCATTAATCCTTCTTTAGTAAACATCTATACACTATCACCAGGTTAATATTAAACCCAGTCTCTCGTGGCTTAACCTAAGTGAAGAATTCTGCAAATCATTCAACTCATGCCTTAAATACTAATTTAAGGGGAAAGCTGTTCTACTTAATCCAACTGAGTCACGTTACCACTCAGCTCTCCCGATTGCTTAAAAAAAGGAGTGAACTTTGATATTAATACATTTATATTTGAGAACCACCAAAACTTTGACCAAAACCAGCTCTGAGTCGTTTTCATTTGTCAAAAGCTAATAAATGCTAACTTCTTTGATACACCATTTTTTGCTATGTAATAACTAAACAGAAATCAGCTGTAGCTTACAAAGGTGTTCTAGCTCTGCTCTGACTTCAGCTTTCAAAACAGGATGTGGGAAGCAGTTTTCCTTTTGCACTTACTGACAGTGAACTTCCATTTTTACCTTTGCATCTATTTCTTCAGCCTTTTCATTGGCTTCCTGCTCAATGAAAGCCATCATGTGCTTGATCTGTACAAGAGAGAGGAAAGAAAATATTTTCTGTAGGAAAGGACTTTGACTAGAGGAAGCAGGTATATATATATCCTCATTTGTACATCCTCCACATCCATTTACTGATTCATACAATATTGTTTGCCAAGGAAATTTGATGGAGCATAGACACTAAAGAGTCAGTTCATCTTGACATCTATTACAAGAAAACTATTTTCCCAAATAATTCTATATAATGCTGTTTCACTGGCTGCCATTAGAAGAATGCACTTCAGGTATGCAACTATGAAAAAAACCCAAAACAAACCAACCAGCCCAAAAGTAAATTGCTATAAATGTGAGGCTGGGTATTTTCATTCTTCATTAATGAGACCAACTTTTTCAACGCTGGGTTTATTTAAAAAAAAAACCTCCTAGACTTCAAAACTCCTCACACAGCAAAACTAGTCTGTTTGTTATGGCATTTACATGAACATAAAGATTAACACAGAGGGCATCTGAATGAACCTGGGCCTTCCACAGGTGAAGGGTGAAGCAAAGCAAAGGGCTACAGACCACTCTGGTCAGATTTGTACAGCCAGAGGTTCCTTTGAACACCAGAGACACTCACCTTGAAAAACTGTAATAAACCCTGTAAGGATTTATAAGGTCAGTTTGGAGGGGCTGGGGAAGGAGCAGCAGCGCTCCATGACCCACACAACATCAAGAATGTCACATGCTGCTTCAAAAACATTTCTGAAGCCACCTCAAAGCACTACAAAGCCCGGGTCCAGCAGCTTTAAAGACCAGGAAAGCAACCAGACCAAGTTCTGTTCATCCATCACATGCCTTTCTGTGACCAGACCTCAGGTCAGGCAGACTGGAAGGACTCATTCCCCACCAAACTGCAACTGGGATGAGGTACAGACACCTCCATGGCCAGATGGAGCAGACCATAAAAACCTACTGACTTTTTGTTTGCACTTAGTGATGACACATTTTGCAGAAAATCCAGTCTGAATGAACTCACACAAAAGAGTCTATTTACAGAAACTCATGTTAAAATTAAATGTTTTCAAGAGATTAGAAAGGTGCCAAGGTGAAAACTGAGCCAACGTGCAGAACAGCAGTAAGCCCATAGAGATGAAAAAACAGAAGTGAAGAGACAAGTGGAAGATTTTAAACACGTGTTAAGAGTGGAAGAAGTGAACAGTAATATCTACATCCTCAAAATCAAATCAGCAGGTTTTCTTTTAATTCATGTCTGCAAAGACTCTTGAGTGCTTGTCTACCTACAGCATCAGCTCCCTACCCTGCATTTCAGAAAGGGCAAGAGAGGCATATAAAATAAGGATACTATTTTGCTGAATAGCCTATTGTTGAAGACTGAGAACTAAGCAGCAGTGGCCTTTACATTACTGAGTCACTTCCTCTTGTGTGGTCTGGTTTCTGAATTTTGGAAAAGCACTTTAACAGTTCTGGGTGTTCAGGAAACATCCTCTGCATAAAGAAAAGGAATGAGATGGAAGCAAGCTAATAAGGAATCCACTTCTCCTGGACTGATAAGACTGAACAGTGTCACTTCCTTCAAAAGCTGCTGTACTGAAATGCCTTTTTGCTTTTTATAGAAATGAAGAGAGATCCAAAGTGAGATTTTCACATCTGTAAATAGGATTCGTTTTAATAGTAATACTGACAAAAATGTATTTTGGAATGAGATATTAATTTTAAAGTAGTATTTCCTATAGAAAGGAAGAAGGGGTTTTCTCATCACGAGCAGCATGATTATCCTTTCCAAGGGAAATTCTAGATGTTAGACGGGCTTTAGAAGTGACCAGATGGAACAACATACTAAACACCTTTAACAGAATAACAAAGCAAGTCTGTCAATGGGAAAAAGTCTCGATCAGAGATGATTTTCAACGTGAAAATTATTGGGAGTGTGGTGGCAAGTAGTTAAGAGGACCAGATGTCAAGTTCATGCCAGACTCATACACATGCAGGACTGTCAGCCACCAGCACTCTCCTCTCCAGTTAATTGGATCATCCATCCTGGGCTCAGGAGTGTAAAGCAACGACAGCAGTGCTGCAATGTGAAATGCTTTTAGTGTTACATGTTTAGTACATCACCAGAGCCTGAACTAACCTTTGAAGTTCAGGTTCATTCTGGCTGAGCAAGACCACCCTAATGTCAGCTTTATTTTTATTGTATTCATAGAAGAGGCAGGAAAAAGCAAATGAGCTTTGCAAATAAAAGGAATACAATGTAACGTTACAATTCTCCTTCTGGAGAAAAGCAACCTACCAATTTTACTTTCATTGTGATGCTTCCTTGCCAAGAGACAATGTTTACTGAATGAGAAAGTGAGACACAAGTACTTGTGATGCAGAGGACAAAGGGAACTTGCCTGATCTGCTCATCACTTGCAGGAAGCTGCCCAGCCCAGTGCTGACCGGATCCCCGCAGCCTCTAACACCACACACCATCTCCAAGCCGGCTGAAAGCAGCTTTTTTAGGTGAGGGCAGTGTTTACTGTCAACAGGGACAGGGTGTCCTGCCTCTGGAGGAGGTGTCCACAGCCAGACTTCAGGGCTGGAAGTTTCCATTGCAAGCCAAGCCCAGGCTGCACCGCTCTGCTCAGGAAGCAGACCTGAGAAGGGCGTTCAGGAATGCTGAGCAGCCCACCCCAATGCTAAGGTACAGCTAACTGCAGGTAGCACAGCTGCGAGAAAAAAGAGATGGGAAATCCTTAGGGAACCATAGAATCATTAGGGTTGGACGAGACCTTCCAGACCACCCATCAACGCAGCACTACCACTGTAACCTGTAAACCACTAAACCACATCGGATCCAGACACCTCCTAAACACCTCCAGGGATGGTGACTCCACCACCTCCCTGGGCAACCTATTCCAGTGCCTGACCACCCTAACAGTGACAATTTTTTTTCTTATATCTGATGTGAATCTCCCCTGTCTCAGCTTAAGGCCACTTCCTCTGGTTCTCCCGCTGCAGGCACGGAAGAAGAGATCGGCCCTCACCTCTACCATAGCCACATGTAAAAACGGAGTACTCGTCTAAGGCTGTGCATTTACCTGCCTTGAGGTGCAATTAAACCCTGCAGACAGCACACAGCCTGCTCATGAACCCTCTCGTTACAATCTGGCGTAACATGTCACCGAAACGCCGCAAGGAAGTGCCCGGGTGGCGGCCACCCATCCCGGCGGGGAAAAATCGCTGTGTCCGGAGACTCCTCTTTCCCGGCCAGGATCCTTCCCGCTCTCCACCGACCTTCCTGTCCCACGGCAGCGCCCGGCAGAGCAGCAGCCCCGTGCCCAGCTCTGCACTGCGGGCCCCAGCGCGGTCAGCCCCGCTCCCCACGGCCCTCCGGGGGCTCCGCTCGGCCGGGGCCCGCGGCCCTACCTGCTTCTGCACGTCGGCATCGCTGAGCGCCATGGCGGTGGCGGCGGCGGTGGCGGTGG
>VZRO01003957.1:195862-255675 GCA_013397915.1 Daphoenositta chrysoptera | reverse complement strand
CGGCGGGCAGCGGTGGCGAAGGGGCTGTGCCGGGCCCCGGGCGGCGGCTCCCCCGCGGCAGGGCCCGCGGAGCGCGGAGGCCGCGAGTCCCACACGGCCCCGCCGGTGCCTCACGCCGACGCCTTGCCCGCCCCGGTATAAACATCTCATTCATCGTCGTAGTAACTGAGGGGCTCACGCTGCGCTCCCGCGGGCGGCTCCGGCGCCGCTGAAACTTGGAGCGGCTTTTTCGGATTCTCAAACCCAAACAGGCGCGTTACGACAGAAAGTGAACGGAAGCTCGTTTATAAAAGCTGTATTTGTCGTAATTTAATGTTGGGGTGAGATGGTTTGAAGCTGCAAAGACTTGAGGACCTTTGTAGTGGACAACTGATGCAGCTTTTGTTTCACTTCCTAGAAGAGAAATCACACCGTCTGCCTAGAATGCTCACTTAATTGCATTTCTCTCAAACGTCAGCTATAACAACTGTCCAGATAAAGAACAATTATGTTTTCCAGTATTTCTATCCGTTAAGTGCCACCAGAGGATCAGTAGTGGCTGCAGTATTGATTCATTTCCAGTAGGAACTGACATGTTTGAAGTGAGTGGTTCTCAGTTTATTATAAACAATCTCTTAGTCATAGCCTCATCCACAGTTGGAAAAGTACTCTGGAGAATTTATCTCCCAAGCTGATCACAATTGGGTGCTTTGGGTAGTCCTGCCAGTTACCGAAAACGTTTTCAGAGGCAAACTGCTGCAGGGTTAAACTAGTCCACACATGCAACTCTCATCCAAAATCCCCACACCAGCCTTCTGGTAAGGCTGCAGAGTGCCTGAATAATTTCCATCTTGTTGATACGGGGTGTGGTTTTGTAGACCTGCTGCAACTCCTTGAAATTCGGTAAAGAGCACGGTGTAAACCCAAGGCTGTAGGTGCAGCTGGACTGAGAGTTCTGCCTGTTGCAGAGATTGATATCGGGGAGACGACCCGGACCCTGAGCCTGTGGATGGCAGGCGGCCCTAAAAATGATTTGAGCTGCGGAGCTGCCGTGGCGTTGCCTCTGAGCCTGCCCGTGCTCGGCCGAGCGCTCGCGGGCTCGGCCCGTGCCTGCCTTGCCATAATTCAGCAGCAGCAGCAGGAGGTTTTTCTGCCCCAGCAGCTCTCGGGGTGGTTGGGTTTGTAGCTGGTAAGTGAGGCCTGGTGACCCTGGCTCTGCGTGGGGAATGCATCCAGCTCTGGAGTGACTCCGTTGTGGAGTGGAAGCTGAGGGCGGTGGTGCTGCTGCTGTTTGGACAAAGCTGTGGCAGGGCTGATGTTCCTGAAATCTGTAGGTGACATTGATCGCCTCCTGTTTTGTTTACAAAAACCGGCTGAACTGCTCCGGGCAGCAGAGCAGTGATGTTGCATTTTGGGGTTTGAATGATGCACAGTAAACACATCTTGATGCACGGTAGGGTTTTATGGGGCTAAAACACAGCCCGGCCTCATGGCTGGGGATTATATTCGCTGTATTCATTGGTAGGCTTGTGCAGCCCGTTATCCAATGTATGACTGCCGTGGATTAGGACGTGACAGATTGCATGAGGAAATGTCAGTCCTACTGCAACTCCTGCTCTCAGGTCGCTTGAGCAGCTCAGCCCACATGAAACAAGTGACAGCAGGGCTGGAGGAGTGACAAGCTAAGTAAGCTTCAACAGGTATAGCCTTCTATCCCCCAAGGGTGCAGGAACTGGGAATGGTGAATTTTTTGTAGGGAGTAATTGGTAATAATGTTGATCTCTGTAGCTTTTTAAGGACAGTGTTCCTGCAGGGAACCTGTTAAACCAGAAGCAACCCTCTTGCCCTGGCTTTGAGAGTTGTGGAGTCTGTGTAACACCTTATTTCCTCTGCTCCATTGCATCTCTGTACAAGCTTATCCTTTTAAACACTTTCTGGACTCTCTTCCATTTTGCTCCTTTAGTGGAGAGCTCTCTTTCCTCTGATCTGGTCTCTCAAGCTGTGTGTCCTTTTTCAATCCCACTCACTACTGAAAAATGGCCTTTCCTGAGATATTTACAGTATCTGAGTCAGTATTTCTGTATTTCTCTTTGTAAATAAAACCAGTCATTCACAATCCAAAACAAGTAATTCAGATACTGTGCTGTGAGCTTCTCTCAAAGGAAGACCAGTGATTCTGAAGTGCACTTCCACTCATGGCATTCTTTTATGTGAATTTGAAGATTTCTTCCATTCAAGTTCTTAAGTCTCCCTTCTCATTTCAGTATAAAACTGCCTCTCAAATTATATCCACTAAGGTAATTTTTTTTTTTCACCATTCTTTTCGCAGGGAAACATTAGCCACTATTTAAATAAGCAGTGATCTGATTCTCCCTCTTTCTTTTTTTTTTTCCCCTCCTCCCCTCAGAAGTGCTGAGCTAAGCATGCTGAAATTTTTGTGAATTAGGCCTCCCTGTTGCCCTGTGCTGCCTTGGATGTCATGCTTGTTTTGATCAACTTTTTTCTTTAATTTTCTGCATTGATTTGGAATTACATTTTGAAGAATAATGTCTGTTATATATCCAGACTTGTTCTTTGGTCCACAGCACAGGTTCTGGATGTCTCTGGACCATCTGTCGGGCTGATTTTTTCAGGAGAGATCACTTCAGGTTGTCTGGAAGGGCTCCCATTCCCTGTGTAGGCATTGCGAGAAGCATTTTGATTTCAGGGCTGTGGATCTCTGCTGAGCAAACCAGAACTGAACTGTGCTGGGGAGCTTTTGCATTTTGGTGAATGGCACCTTTCACACCTGGTGATGTGAACGTGTGATGTGGTGATGGCCTGTGGGGGTCTGGTCTGAAGAGCAGATCTATTGTTAAAGGACCCTAAAGTCTTCAGAGCAGTTATTTTTTCCCAAATCCTCTTGCTCTATGAAAATCTCAGTTATGGAAGAGGCTCAAGGGTAAATGTATTGTGCAAAAGCTGTGGTTCTTCTCTGCTGTGATTTCTTAGGTTTCTGAAGCAGGATATGTTGCCTGTAGAGCACTTTGGGGTGGAAGAGGCAGCATAGATGAAGTGTTGACTCAAAGTTTTATTGTTTCCTTTGTATATAATTCACTACTTTGGTTCAAGCTGTAGCAAAGACACAACAGAACCGTTTTGGTAAAGGCTTTCAGGCATTTTCAAATACATGGAGCAAGAGGCAGGGCTGCCATGGTATGGTCTTCATGAGAGAGCCCTTTTCTGTTTTCAATACTGAATGAGTTTCAGAAACCAGGGTTTCTAAAGAGAATAGCCAGCCAATTTTACACCAGTTCTTTTCCTTTTGCAGCTTTTAGTTTGGTGGTAAATTTTTCTTTGCCAAGCTATCTACTCCCGCAGCAGCCGTGCCACAGCACAGTTCTAGTTCTGTTTATCTGCAGTAACCAGTGTACAACTGCTATTAATCTGAATTCCTTCCCAGGGAGGAGGGGTTAGAAGTTTGCCCTGACATCCTGAATAGCTAGACAGGCAAGTGCTTTTCTTTTGCTTTCTCGGTTTATTATTATTATTATTTTTAATCTTGAGGCTTCATTTGCAGATTGTGCTTTGGTTTTGGAACCTGATTATTTCTTTTAGTCTCAAGGCATTTCCAGTGTAATCCATAACTCTGTTGAGAGGGTCCAGCTTCTGTTCCCTGTATATAGCATTTTACTCATTCAAACTGCTTTAAACTTTAAACTTGATATAAATTTTTCTTCTAAATGTAACTACAGTCTCACATTAAATTGTCTGGCTCTTTCATTGCCTGTTCAGCAGCTGTTCTGTAGCACAAACTTTGTTGTGTGCCTTTCATTTAGACATCCATTCTGGAGGCCAAGAATGGGCTGCTGCTTGTTTGGGAATGACTCTTTGAAGTCGTGGAGAACTTAACTTGAAGAGTTTATCAGAAACCCCCGGATATTTGTTATTTATTATTTATTGTGTTATTTGATTCATTAAGCTGACAGCATGTTGGAAGTAGTTTTCCAGACTTTGCCAAACAAAAAGAGCTAAAACATGTTGATTCATCTCAAACATCCTTTTAATCTGTTGCATGGCTTTTTCTCCACTTCTATGTTGTTGTTTGAGATTTTACTTTTTACCTTGTTGTTTTTAATTTCTCTGTACCTTAGCTTTTCTTGCTGGTCTTGTTTGGATATATGAGAAAAGCAACAAAACAATTAAGAGTGAAACAGGGAGGAGTTCTTTGGCCAGCTGTTGCTGTTAGGTGTGGATTTCTGGTTTATACTTAATAATGTCTGGGTGAGAAATCCAGGACAAACAACCATCTGTTCTTCCAATCCCTACAATGAATGTGGAATTTACTCTGTTGACCGTATGTTTTCCATTGCTATTGGAACAGTAAAATTAATTTGAGGCAATTGTGGTCACTTTTTCTGCAGTACCATTTTTGAGCATCACAGTAGCGAATATGAGAAAGCAGAGAATTGGGAAAATATTCATGGGAGGCTTAGGGAAAGAGAGACTCCTCGGAATTGTCTTTTGACCTCATGTTGTGGTTAACAAAGTCTTCAGAATCCGCTGAAACCTCTTTTCATGAGCAGGTGTATTTTTGTGTGTGGTTGAGTGGGAGGCGTTGGGAGGAGGGCACGTGGTGAGGAGCTGCTGGTTTTGCTTTGGGAGTGTGTGTGCGCCAGGCAGGAGTGAGAAATGCCACTGCTGGCAGCAGGCAGGGAGCTGGGCTGGGGCTCACTTGGGGTCACCCTGCCTGGTTCTTATTAAAATAAGAATGCATAGGATATCAGGGCAAAAACCTGGATATTGCTTCAGGATTGTTACATAACTCCTTGTTACGTATGACTGCATGACCTGTTGCAGCCTTATAAACAAACAAACAAACAAAAAAACCCACTTTGCTCTTTCCTGACAGCCTCCCTGGGTTCCCCAGAGCAGCCGACGTGCCCCACACGAGCACAGCCAACCCGATGGCGTCCGCTACTGCCGTGCCTGTAGGATTTCACTATGAAACCAAATACGTAGTGCTCAGCTACCTGGGCCTTTTAGCACACGAGAAGCCGCAGGAGCATCCTCCTCCTCCTCCAACTCAAGGTAATATTTGCATATCCATCTGTAGCCATTTACACGTGCAGCTGTACTTGCAGTTAGTTCTTTGGGCGTTTCTGCAGGGACGCAGAGTGTGAGCCTGATGTTCGGTGTAATGAATCTCTTGGTTTATTCATTGAAAATTGAATAAATTTCAATTGAGAGGTGAGAGATGCTGATGGAAACAAAGCTGTTTGTATGCAGATGACTGTTTCAATGTGAGCTATGCCAGGGCTGACTGGTGTTTAGGAAGCAAGAAAGTGGTTTTAATTGCTGTCTTGAGGCTAGGGGGGACGGATATATATTACATTTGTTGAGCTATCATGAGAATTTCAGCCCATGCTTGCTGGGTTTTTTGGGACACAAGTGGAAGTAAGGAGGGGTGAGGTGGTGTTTACTGACATAAACTGAGTGGTGGCTTGAGCAATCCCCTGTGCTAAATAGTTTTGCCCAATTACATTGAGGCTCCTGTTGTTGTCACTCAGTGCTGGTGCAGAGATGTGGCCAATGCTACTTCTGTTTATTTATTTATTTATGAGAAGTCAAGGACTGCATGGAGTCAGATGTTTCTTCTAGGACAGGTTTATGGATAAAAGAGGTTAAGTAAATAAATAGAAAGCAGAATAAAAGAAGTTTGGTAGACTGTGTTTCACATAAACCTAAGGGGTAAAACTTTTCTTTATTTTGTGGTGGTAAGCACTTAAGCAATGTTGTTTGTCAGGACTGCCTGGGTGACTTGCCACTTCTTAATGATGTTTTAGTCACTATAAGTTCTGATTCAGAACTTACTCTGATGAAAGGAGGACAAAAAAACACCCAAACCAGAGACAGTCTTCAGAATCTTTTTTTTCTCTTTGAACAATCGTTTAAGAATGCATATGCTGTAATTTACTGAATTTATCTGTCATGAAGCGAGAAATTCCTGAAAAGAAAAGATTGCATCAAAGTTATAACAGAACTGCTTTTCAGTTTGGCACTAAAGCATATAACATATGCTGGTTACATTATATATAATGCATTAATGTTAGTATATTTAATTCATAAAATTAATCTTAGTATATTTAAGGTATGTTTGCTACTTCCACTTTGACTGCGTTTGTGATCCACCAAAGGAGAGGCACCTCAGCTGTTTAATAAAACCCTTTGTTGAAAAATGTGCTTATTTTAAACAATAACATCTCACTCTGGACCTCCCACCCATTTCTTACTGGGCTGTAACTGGAAATGTATTGAGTGCATAAAAAGGTTCAATGTGTAAGAGTCTGCTTTGTTGTATAAATAGAAGATTCAGAAAGGAAAATGTCACTCTTAAAGCATTTTAAAAATAATCTGGTTATAGTTACCTTTGAAGTATTTGCAAATTGAGGTGAAACCTTTCACCTGATTCTCATTACTGAAACCTCTGAGCTTCTAATCTGAATTGCAGCAGTATATTTAAACTTTCTCAAGAGGAAGCTACAAATGCTTAAATGAAAACTTTGTAGTCACTTAAGAAGACTTCTCAGATATTGTTTAGATGTGTTAGCTTGTGTGACAGCAGGCTGTAGTTAGATTTGCTGTTAAAATACTCTAAAGCATACGTCACAACTTCTGAACAGGAAATCTTCCTAATTTTCCCCACCCCATTCCCCAAACCAGACAGTGACCACAATGTCTCCTCTCCTGGTCATGTTTCACTTTAATTAGGTCTCTCTATCAGTGTCTTTGCTGCTTTCTGATCAATGCCTCTGGATTAAATAATTTTGCTTTGTTTTTAATTTGCCAACTTATTTCTCACTCTGTTTTGTAATGCTTTGAACGGACTTCAGGCTGTATTGAACTAAGCAAACGTTTTATCCTTCTGCTTCAGGATTTGTTTCATTCTTTCCTAACTCACGTTTCCTTGTGGTGGTTTTCTGCTTTCCATGCTTCTGAGAGGTTTCTTTGGTCTGCTAGCTACATTTTAAAAATCTTTTCTCCTGCTTTTTTCTCTCCTTGCTTGTAATGAATCAGTGTTTGAGCTGCACTCCCGGGCTGTGTGTGGTTATTTTGGAGGGCTGTGTGCATCTCCCCTGACCCCTGAGCAGTTCACGTACCCAGTCTGTATCTCCTTGTTGTTTGACACGTGGCTGATGCCTGCTTGCTGTAATCTGCTCCCGGTGCTCCCTGTTCTCCCCTAGGATGGGAGCACAGCCCATAATGGACATTTCCTGCCCTGCCTAATGCACTGCCGGGAGGGAGCTGCGTGTTACGGTCCCAGGCGTGGGCTGAGAAACCTGGTTAGAGCAGGAGAGACGGCAAGGCTGGGAAATGGAAATGAGCAGTTGTTGTCTGGAATCCCGTCATGAGGAGGAGACTTCTGGGTTTGGTAGCAGGCAAGGGAGGGGTAACAACAGCACAGCATTGCTTCCTGCTCCTCAGGGTCTTTTCCAAGCACCCTCACCAGTTGTTGGTACAACACTTTGAGTGATCCCAAGTTCCTTCCTTTGTGGATTTCTGTGGCACTTCAAAATGCTGGTCAGGAGTCTTTCTACTCTATGGCTGAACACCATTGATTTGTGAATTGAGAGGATTCCAACAAAAAACACCTGTCCTTATCTTATTTTGCTTTGATTTGGTTATTGTGCTGACAGACCTTTCATGGGAAGCAGTGAAGCAGCGATTTTGGTTATTGCCTGTTTCCTTTCCATTTGCAGGACACTCCTGTATTTTGTGTTTTATTGATACGAGGCATTGACTCTAGTTTGTAGTACTTGTGATTGTACTTCCGTAGTACTTGTGTACTTGTAGTAGAAGTACTTGTGTAGCACTTCTTATAGTTTTCTTAGATCCAAATGAGCCTGTTCTCCTGGTCTGTTTTCTGAATCATACCCAGTAAAATGGGAGTATCCAGAAGACAAGCTTTAGCTTGCCCTGGTGGTGTTCACCTCCTTGTCTGCCTGAGTGGGAGGGTGAGGGACTCCTCTAGAGGGCAGTTCAGTGCAGGATCCCAGTTACAGCCACCTGGAGGATCTTCTGCTTTTCCACTTCTTGTGCACAGAACACGGGAGATAAGGAAAAAAGGCACACTAGGTGCTGGTAAGATTTCTGTATCTCCCTTGAGTCTCCTCCTACAGCACTCTCCCAGATTTCAGTGAATTTTCAGCACTCCAGTTAAATTAGAAAGCATATCTGGTGGGTCAAAAACACCCAACCAAAAAACGTGATCCTTCCTAACAGGAATGGTATTATTTTATCTCTGCTAGAACTGGCAGGAGAGATTGAATGCTTTTGTTTTTTCCCCTTCCTTTCCTCCTACCAACATCTTCCTCTGTTTTCCTGCATTTTGTACTAGTTTTTTTTCTGGTGTATATCTTTCTGCTTCAAAAACTGAGATAAGGATAAAACTTTAAGATAGGTTGATAGGTTTCCAGTTAAAACTTCTCAATTTTTTGCTGGCATAATGTGCTTTTCAAGACTGATGGTTTTTGGAGGGCTTTTATTCAGTGAATAGAAAATTCAGAGATACTACATAGAAAATCACCTCACTGTGTTTCCTTTTGGGTCTCTTGGTTGGTCTTGGTTTTGTTGCAAGAAGGATGGCTTCAATTACAAGCACTGAAATCACTTCTGGCTTCAAGCAAATAAGGTTGATCTAAATCAACACCTGATGAGCACTTGGAAATTTTTGTTTTGCTATCGTCTCTTCAGTGCTGGGACTGAAGAGAGAACCAACCATCTGCAGTATTACAGACTCTTGAAGAAAAGACAGTTTTACTGGACAAGCCAACCTTTTAACATTACAGCTCTATAGTATTCTGTAATGGATTTCAGTGTCTCCAGGGGTAAATCCAGCAAATTTAGCTGGACAGTGGTTTGAGAGATTTTTCCTATTAGTTTTGCCAGAACAGTGATTCTGCATAACAGTCACTGAAGTTTATTTAAAGCAAAGTCCATTAGCAGTAAATTCTGTTACTTTTTGGCAGTTTTTCTGGCAGGTGGACAAACTCAGATAAATTGATAAAACACAGAGTAGCATCACCTGTGTAAGTTGATGTGGTTTGAGGCAACAGATGAGTACATATATTTAAAATGTGTGGAAGCTCTCAGTTGTCTGTTCATTAGATTGTGGAGCTTTGTGTTTTTTCAGAATTCTTGTCATGCCTATAAGTACTGGTTCAGACACAGAAAATAATTATCAAGTATTGGAAAGAATCTCTACACTGCTCCCCCTGAAGTCACTCTCATTACAGGAGTTGTTAGTATTACTAACTTTTCAAGTGAGTCAAAGTACTTTGGTTTTGTGATTCAATATATTTGTATTATAAATGTTTCTTTGTATTTCATAGAGGAGTGACTTTTAATGTATTTCTCTTTTTTTTACTTCCCCATTGCTTGACACCATCCCATGAGCTTGTGGCTGTGACAAACACTGTGAAGAAGAGTAGTTTTTCTGTGTTTTCCTTGACAGAGTGAAAAATCTTAAATAATCCCTTAGTTTACAGAGCATCTGAAAGATTTATAGTCAGTGCCACTACTGCATGGTGACATAGATTAGTCAAGAGGTGAGCAAGGTTTTGACAGTTTTACAGTTTCCCTGAGGTGCATGCTATCCACAGGACTTTAATCCAATTATTGTGCACAGTGTTCTTTTGACCATTTATTATCTTTTTGGAATTACCATATGAAGAGCTGTATGTAGTTAGTGATCAAGCCATTTTCATGGTTTCCCACACACGTGGTACCTACTGTTGGTCTGTGGGAAATCAAGGAGTTTTTTAGGTTGTTTTAGCTTAGATGATGAACATATTTGTTAGAGAATTTCCTCTTAGGAAAAGGACTTTCCTCTTGTTTGGGCTGTGAAGATTCACACTGTAGGGCAGAGCAGTCCAGTTCATGCTAATAAGGGAGCTATTCCCTGAACTGAGGCAAGGGAAGGGAGCTTTTGGGGGTGTGAATTCCCACTTGATTAAGCCTCCTCTCAGCCCACAAAAGAAAAAAAAAAAAAAGGGACTGCTAGTTGGCAATATCTTGTCTCTTTTTGGTTGGTAATATTTTAGACTCTTAGTTTCTTTTAAGCTGAACCTTCTTATGGTTTATAAAGGTTTATGTTTATGTTCTTTTAATGTTTATGGTTTATGTTCTTTTAAACATTTCTGAAATCACAGGCTTCATCTATGTGTGGCAGTCAATGTTCTGGAGGTTGCTGGGGTAATGGATGTACTTTTCATTAAAGGAAAGATATAAATACATTTGTAAAGGGATTTTGTATATCTTTGTCACTTCTTGGTGCTTACAGTTATTTTAGTCTTAATGTTCTAAAAAGTCTGAGATGTTAAAGAAATTTTACAGTCATGCTGAAAGCAAATTTTTAAGTTAACTGTACAGAAGTCAATATAGAGACCTAGGAGAACTCGAAAATGAAGGTATTGCTAAATTAAAATTACAGGCATGAAAGAAAAAAGTCAGGAGCAATCTGTGACATCAGTGGCTTTCTTTTCCAATCATCCTGCATTCCCCTGAACTAAAAAGGCATAACATCTTTTCAGTCTCTCCTTATAGTTGCTGTTGTCCCTTGTTAGCTGAGGTTTTGGCACAAGCACAGTAGAATCAGATGTGCAGACTCTGCAGCTCTGATGAATGATTTCCCATCCCTCCTCCTCCTGGGATCAAACCTGGCAAACGGGTTAGTCTTGTATTGTTACTGAGCTTCTGGAGTTTTACTGAAGTAGTGCATTTATTTAGTAGTCTGATGGTCCCTGATGTGATGCCTGATGGACTTTCAGAACACATTTTTCTCTACTTTTCAGGTTACTTCCAAATACCTGAAACCCAAAATCTTAACAAGAACATAATTGTGCCAAAGGGAACATTTATTCCATAAATAGAAAGTAGAATGCACTAACGTGGTTGTGTAAGGACATGTAACAGAGGTTTGTTGTGCCTCTGGGTTGGGAAGAGGCCTTGCAGAGTTGGTTTACCAAAAGCCCAGAAGAGGCAAACCAATTTCTTGAGCACAGGAAAGCATTCACTGCTTATGGCTCTTACAAGCACCATTTCTGGTACTGATGCCTTGAGAGGCTCCCTAGAAACAGAGACCAGACAGGAATAAGGGAATAAAGGTGGGTATTTATTGGAAAGGCCTTCAAAGGTGCACCCTGGGAAGCCAAGGGCTCCAAGCTGGACCCCAAGATGGACCCAGAGTCACGAGTTCCCCACACCTTTATAGGTTTGGTCCATTTGCATATCAGCATAAGTTTGCTAATTAAAACTTTAGCTAATGATGTAATTCCCCCTCAGCTTGCCCCCCTTTAGAGGCTGTGGGCCAGGACAGCCTGGGTGTCCTTGGAGAGCAGGCCCAGAGAGGTTTGTTATGAGCAGAGAGCTGAAGTCAGCAGGCTACAAGAAACTCCAGAGTTACACATTAGGCAGTACAGGATTTGAAAATATAAGAGTTAAAACCTAAGGCATCAGTGTGACCATTTGCATCCTTAATAATGAAAATATATTCTCACCTAAAATAAGCTGGTTTTACTGTTTTCTTCTACCTGTTTGTGACTTGGAAGTTGGCTAATTGAGAAAAAGATACCCCTCACTTAGGACCTTTGCTGTTGGAATACGCTGTTCTCCAAGACTGTGTGCAGTGTTTGTTGGTAGCAGTCAATGTCCAGGAGATGCAGAAAGCTGAAATCCATTTGTTATCAGGGGAATAAACAGTGCAAAGTCACTGCTCTGGGGAGGGGTAGGGTTTTGATGTTCTGGCATGACTGAATAGTCAGGTGCTCTGGGAATCAGCAGCTGCTGCAAAGTTGTGGGTGTTACGAGATGGAAACCATTGACTGCAGTGCTGATTATCTAAACAGCTCTTTTGTACTCTGGCAGCAGTGGAATTTCTCTTCCTTCCATTTTCCGGGTGACTTCTTATCAAGTATGACAGCTTGTCCTGCGTGATCATCGTCACATTAGTCCTGTGAGAATGGGTGCTCCTCGAGCACCCTCGTCCCTCCCACCCACGGGGGTGGGGGGAGCACAGGTTCAGGCAGGGCCTGGCACTTGCTCACACTTGTTGCCCTTGACTCCGGAGCAGTGGTTCAGTTCTTCAGAGGAGCAACTGACAGGGCGTTAAACAAAATGGAGGAATGGCTTGCTCCTCTCTGGAATTTATTACTCAGAGGGACAAAGAGAGACTGCTTGGAAAGGGATTTAAGAAGTGAAATGAAGTTATTCTGAGCATGTGTGGTTAAGTAAAATGGAATTAAACTGGTTGTCTTTTGTTCTTTTAGACTGGTCACAGAAATATATGAAAACATTTTACACTGACTTAAGNTATTATTATTAATAATGTGTTTATAATAATTAACTTATTTTTCAATTGTGGGAGACTTTGAAAGCTTATTGTCCACTGTTTTTTTAAATACAGAAAATGCATAGTGTACTTCAGTAGTGGGCAGTTAACTACACATCTGTGTGTGTTAAGTGCTTTAACGGTTTTCACACACCCTTATATGAAATTTAGTGATTATATGTGTCCATTGTGGAAGAAAAGGGAAGGCAATACAACACTTGAAGCGAGTTCCAGCAGGGAAACAAACCAAGGAAAACAGGCCATAAAGCTGTCATTCACAAGACCACCAAATTACGATTTAGTGCCTTTGAAACAATGAAAAAAGATGTGCCAGAAAGCTCCACTGGCATTAACAGGACTTACCTGAAGATGTGGATGCAAAATGGAAGTGATGAGGAGGAAATTGAGTCAGATGATACCAACATTACAGATATAAATCATTTCCCTTTTTGTTTTCTTCAACTGAGTGAAGAATGTCTGCAGAGCAGAACATTGTGTGGATGCCCTGGCAGAGCTGTAGCCCTTGGTGAAGGTGCAGAAAGGGTGAGGGAGGTTGGCTTGTCAGTGTTTGGGTGAAGGAGGAGGAGACAGTGGACATGGGTTACCAGAAGCTCAGTCAGGAGGTGGTGTGTGAGCCGTGGGTGTGAGAGAACATCAAGTCCCAAAGAATGTCTTCAGAAAAAGAATTCTGAGGAATATTACGAAGCAATTCCATTTTATCTCTAAGTAGGACATTTTAAGGAATGCAGTGAAAGGAAGAAGAAAATTTCAGTGGTGGACTCTTGGTCGCTGAAGTTCAGTGAAAGCAAGAAGTGAAGCAGTTAAGGGAACAGCTCATGTAGTGTGCCTTAAGAAAGGGGTTTGAAAACCTGCCTGAAAGCTGATGGAACAAACAGAGATGAGCAAACACAAAGAATAAGCAGCTAAATAGCAAGAGGTTTGAGCTGTAGCTCTGTCAAGGACATCTAATCTTTGTGTTAGTACCATCCCATAAAATTTACTTGAGTAGTTACCTTCACCATAGCACCTTATGTTGGAAACACTGACCTTTAGGAGACAGTTCCTTAAAGACTCAAATGTCCTAAATACCTTGGATTGTTTGGAAACAGTTTTGTGTCTCTTGGTACAGCATAATGATTAAGATGATTGAGAGTCTATGTAATCCTGACTGATATGGCTGAAACAACTTTTTGTTACCAATACCTGGATTCAGCGCATAGAATATGTACTTGTGATCCCAAACCATGGCCTGTGAACTTCTGGGCATACGTAGCCATTTCAAATTCCTAAATTTCTTGGTTAGGAGAGGAGAATTGGCAATTGACTGACAATTGTGGGGTCCTTTGCCTCTAGTCTTACTTCTGAACCCAGCCTTAAATTCTTTCATTGTGGCCTGTAGACTCCTCATGACCAGGGAAATGAGGCACAGTTCACAGGTTTCAGGATTCTTCATTGATGTAATTGCATGGTTACTCTGAGAACATTGTAGATTTTGCAGGCATCAGTACAAATTTTATATTTTGTTACTAAAAATCAAGTTTGTGCCAGTCTGCTTTGTTTTGGTGTAGTTTGATAATAAGTGTATTAGGTATAATGGCTGCTTGTTTGTGTGCCTTGGTTTGATTTTGGTCTTCAATTGAAGATGTTGCTTTTAAAGCTGCTGTGTATTCTGTGTATTTTGTTTGAAGCCTTACAGTTTTTTGTTTGGTTTTTTTTTGGTTTTTGGTTTTTTTTTTTTTTTATATTTAAAGCACCAGTTCTACCTTGAATAGGCGTGGAAGTTTATCTGTTTCTGGGTTCATGTAATAAAACTTCTGTAGTAAGTCCTCTTGAGGGATCATACTTGTTGCTGTCTGAAACAGAACTTTCACCTTGAATACCTTTATACTTAATATTTCAATACCATGTTCCATTATCTACCTTGTTTGAAACATGGAATTAAAACATTTGAATGATTTCTCTGGTTTCTTTCAGGGACTCAACAACAGCTTATGGCACAACATGCTTTGGAGAAAGAGGCTTTGGAGAAGATTAAAATAGAAATCGAGGAGGAGCTAAAACATCTTGATGAAGAAATCTTGGAAGGTGCTCTTCAGGTTTTCCCGTTTCAATCCATAATCTCTATGCACTGTAATGGTGGTTAATTTGTAACAGGTACTCTAGTTAAAGAGATTTTTGAATGCATTGAATCTCTTTATCCTCCTCCCCCCACAAGATTTGTACACATTGTCACATGGAGTAAAATAGTTAAATGTTACCGTTTGGAGTGGTGGAGCCCGGCCAAAGCAAACAACTGGATGACATTTAATAGGCTACTATAAATAATGAAAAGTAAGCAGCCCTTAAGCTGCTGCAGTTGATGGCAGAAGTCCTCAGGAGCTAGTATTTCGAGGGGTGTGAACTTAAACCATCAGATTTCTCCCTTCCACCAGGTTAATTTTTTGTGATGTGCTTTGACCTGTGGATGTGGCTTTTGTAGGACTCCCAGTAAGGAATGATTTCAAACCCATCTTAGCTTTGCATGTGTGTTGCAAATTGGAAATCTGAAATAGAAACGCTCTAGAGCTGTTTAAGTTCATTCATATGGAGATTTTTAGAAGTTTTAAACTGAGAAGGAAAAGGTTATGTGAACAAAATAATATTTTAAAAAATGATACTCTAGTACTACTGCAGAGATGTCCATGTGTGGGCAAATTTACTATGGAAAGAGGCTCTTTGCTGCTCCATCAGGATTGGCATCAGCTTAAAATGGGAGAATAGCTGCACATTCAGCAAACTTGCTGGTTGGGATGCAGTTGTGAAATGAGCTGGAGGGGAAATGTAGTTCAAAGTCATCTCTGCCTTGTAAGTAGCACTTTCAGAATGTATTTGGACATTTTTTTACTATGATTTGTTCATTGCATGCTTTGAATACAGAGCTGTGATTTTTTTGTCCCTCATGTAAACTGTGTTAACTGCTGGGATAAGAAATCTGAGACTGTTGATGTTCTTCTGTGAATCTGTTTTACTTTGTGTACCTTCTTCTCTCAGCATTTACCACTACAGGGTTTGACTGCCACACCTCCCCAGTGTTCAGCCCTGCCAATCCAGAGAGCTCAATAGAAGACTGCCTGGCCCATCTGGGGGAGAAAGTGTCCCAGGAGTTGAAGGAACATCTGCACAAAGCACTGCAGAGCTTGCTTAGCAAGTGAGTTTCCATTTGCTTTCTCAAAGGGAAGGCATTTCCTTTTGCACTGTGACTGCTGCTGAAATGCTGAAGTTGGGACTGCACCTTGTGTTGCATTTCTTTGTTTTTCAGTGTTCCTTTATCTGGCTGGGTTTTTTTGTTTTGTTTTGCGATGTAATGTGCAAATACTTCTTTGTGGTATTTGCCCTTTGCAGCAATGTAAGTTCTAAAATTTGTCTAAGCTTTTGTTACTGAATTTCTGAGGCTGCTTCAAGCAGTTTGAGTCTCTGGTGAAACTGGCAGCTGCCACTGCCAGTTTCCTGAATGCTGGGCTGTAGCCACATTAATTTCTTTGGCCTTACAGCTGAGAGTGGAGCTGAAGGGGTGTTTGTGGTCTGGCCCATGAGTGGGAGAGTCTCCCTGAAAGGAAACCTTGTGACCACCCTTCAGGTACACATCTGAAGCCGATGTGGGCCCCTGGGCTAACCTTGCTGCCTTAACAGCTGTCCTGCCAGTTTAAACTTATTGTTTAAATAGCACATTGCAGTTGGCATGCTAGTATCTTATTTAATGTCTTTGCAAATTGGTACAGTTCTTGTGGTTGCTTGGTTTCCTTTTATAAATTACCAGCCTGAAATTTAATGGATTCACACGAACTACTTGAGGCTTTTCTGAGTGACCTCCAAAATGTTGGTAGAGAGCTGGAGTTGGAAGGTGCTGCTTTGGGAACAGCTGCATAAATGCAGCCATGCATTTAAGTGGTTCTAGCTTGTTGATAGCCTGATGTTCTAGGCTTCCTCTGTTTTCTATAGGAGAATATTTGCATTCCAAGTAGTTTTTTTTTGTTCGTGTATGTACATACATAAAGTCTGAAATGCCTGTGAAACCGTGTTGCCTTTTTCTAAGGCAAACTAGAGTTACTGTTTAATCTCTTGATAATACCCTTCCTGCAGCTGTTGCTGCTCTTCTCATCCCACTGATTGATTTGGATTTGGTTTCAAAGAATTAATGTGCCAAGGAAATCAAGAGAGTGCCCTTAAAATGACAAACCCAAATTATGTTTTCCCCACTGTGCCTGAACCGTGTTCTTTTCCCCCTGTTGCTAGAGCAGTGCTATTTGATGCAATACTTATTTGGCTTATATTTTCCTGCCCTCTTACATGCATATAAACAAATGTTAAAGTACAGCAGGCTGTTAGATCACGACAGGTTCCTGGAGTTCAATAAGCAGTTTTCTGCCCAGTTCCAGTTACCACCATTTCCATTAAACTGAAGTCTGAACTTGCCTTTTGTAATGCTCTGGCTGAGGACAGCTGCTTTTAAAGCAGTGCATCTTCTGCTGTCACTTGGCAGAAAGCCTTTGCTGTTACTGACTCTTAGATGCCATTTTGGAGGAAAGAGTACGGAAGAGAGGAATTTCATCACCCCAATACAGAGAAGTAGAGACATAAATCTAGAATAGAGGTATCTACTGAAATATGAAGGGGTTTTGTGATCAAAAGTGCTGTTTCTTGCAAATAAAGGTTTCAGCTCTAATGCAGTCAAACAGTCTGTGTTGGTCCATAGCCTGTGTTGTTTATAAAATTTTACTCTGCATTGGTCTCTAGCTCGGGTATGAATTTCTTAGTGGAATGTTCTGTCTTTAAAGTCTTAGATTATAAAAAAAAACATATGCAAGAGCTTAGAAATTTTCTAGCATATCAGAGAACCTGCTTGTCTAATGTCTTTTAAGTTGTAGAGTATCAAATTATTATGAAATTCACTCAATATGAAAGTGTTATATGAAAGTGTGTAAATGGGAGAAGGTGATGCCTTCCTGACCCTGTCTGGTGCTGGTGTTTTATATCCTGAAACACCAGACTTGTTAGATCTTCAAAATTCTTTACTGTAAAACATGTGAAAATATTCTGTTCTCTGGAAACTGAGAATTTTCTTTTATTCATGTTCTTTTGTTTCCTTTTATAACTTTCAGTGTTGGTTTAACTCCTGCAGGCCGGTGACATACCAGGAATATCGGGAGCGCACGCAGGAGGCAGCTGCTCATGCCAGTGGGTGGAACAAGGTACCAGACCAGTGATTTTCTTTGGAATATGTCTCATGTCTCTTTGATGTCCATATTGTTTGTACTGGGTGCAATTGTGCTTCACAGAGGGGCAAGAATAGAAAGAACTTGGTTTTAGTATGAAATAAATTCTACTATCAGAATGATGCCTGCAGTGGCTAAGTGAAAAAAGAGGCTAGACAAGAATAAGAGAATAAAAGTAGGTGTTTATTTGAAGGCCTTCAAAGGTGCACCCTGGGCAGTCAAAAGCTACACCCAAGATGGACCCTGGGTCACGGGTTCTTCACACTTTTATAAGTTTGGTCCATTTGCATATCAGGGTTAATTCTCCAATTATAACCTCAGTTAATGATGTAATTACCCCAAGTTTGTCCCTCCTCTTCAGAGGCTTTATTTTACACATTTTGGGGTCTGAGACAACAAGGTGTCCTTGGAGAGCAAACCCAGAGAGGTTTGTTCTGTCTGACCAGCACGAGAGAACAGCAGCTCACAGGCCACAGGAAACTTCAGAGTCACACACCAGGCAGTGCAGGGCTTGAAAAATATAAAAGTTAAACCCTAAGACATCAGTAGATATGCACATAGTGGGTGGTTTTATAGATAATTTAGCTAGAAGTTACTGAATGGAAGTGTTAAGTCAACTTTAGTGTAGTAAAACGAAAAGTTAGACATGTTGCTTGACTTATTTTTTTTTTAATTCCCAAGAGAGGTTAATTTCTGCAGCAGTTTTGGAGTGAAATCTGAGACAGTTTTGTCGTAATACTTCTCTACTATTTCCCTGCTCCAATGTCAGGTTGAAAATACATGTAAAAAAGAGTGCTGAACATGGTGAAAATAAAAATTGACAGAATCTTCATGATACTTAAATTGTTCAGAAAACGTAAGGATGGTGTTCCTACCTGGTTTCAAGAGTAGGTATTTCAAATGATAGGAATCTTCTTTTTTAAACAAAATGCAAATCTGTAAATGAATTATCTTAAAATACTTTTAATGTAGAATGAGTAGATTACTCTTCCCAGATTTGTTTCATTAATCATTCAAATTGATCACCTTAATCATTCTCTGATGGGTTCAGTGGGCACCAGAAAAAGAATGAAAGAATGGAAGAATGAAATAACTACTTGCAAATTCAATCACAATTTCCTTGTTAAAATGTAGTCTTAAATTTAAAATAGAACAAGAAATCTTTTTCCCCCTCTTTACATTTTTCCTCCACAAAGACTTTTCCGTGACTGGATTTCCCTGCTTACTTCAGAAATTGTTCATCTAACCAAGGGTGTGGGCACTTGTAAAGCAGTTTAATAAACATTGCATGACAAGTTCCTGCCCATGGCTCCAGCAATTATCATTGCTTTATGTGTGTGCTCTTTCAATTTGTCATCTTGTGATTCACAGCATTTCAGTTTAAACAACCATGAAATCTGATTATCAGGAAGGTGGCTTAAGCGAGCACATTGTACTTTCAGCTGGTGAAAGCTAAAACCAAGCATCAAACCAGCCACGGAGGCTCAGCTGGGCAGGCAGGAGCTGCACGGGGCTGCTCGGGTCGATGTGCTTGGCTGGGGTCCCCCTCTGGAAGATGCAGCCCTGGGTGGGTGAACGGGCTGTGTTTGGGGATTTGGGGTGCAGCCTTCGTTGCTGCTGCACTCCTGCAGCCCCTGGGGCTCGTGGGTGTCGGTGCCCATCAGCTTCTGGTGGAGAGCATCACCCAGAACACGTCTTTGTCATCAACTCTGCTGGCCTGTAACATTTGTTGCTACAAAACGTAGCAAACCAGAATGGAAATTTTGTACCCTAGCACAGCATCTGTTTGTATTGGTTTTGTGCTAGCGTGGAGCTCCAGGAATGCTCAGCAGTTCCTTCAATAATCCTTGTTTGGAGAAGGTGGAATACATTTGTGTTGGTTTCATTTCCTTTTAATTTCCTGTATCATCTCAATCAGAATTGTATTTTATAACAGAGGAGATCTGGATACCTTTCCCCCATCTGAGCCCAGTTTAATTTTTACTCTAAAGAAGCTGTTAGAAAAACATGTTGATGTTGAATTCTGTAAAGGAAAAGGGTCTTCATCATCTGTTTGAATTAGGCTCTCATTAAAATAAAACAAATCCCAAGCCACCTCAAACAGGGTAAATTGAATTTCTATAATTAAATAAACATAAAAAAGAATTTTAAATCCTCCACTGCTGAATTCTTACGCTTTTTGCTTAAAACTGAATATGATATACATATCTACAAAATGCATAATCCCACTTTTGTGCATCATCTGAAAGGACAACAGATACTGGTTTTGAGAGCCAGCTGAAGTGGTAAGTGGGTTAGCACTCATCTTAGTGTCCCATTCTTACTGATTAACAGGGGCAAAGAATAATGCAACAAAAATGTAAGAAATAATCATGTGAAGAATTAGATTAATTTTAAGTTGAAATAGTCAAAAGGTACACAGAACTGCAATAATTTTGGATATAGCTCCCTCAAAGCCTCTGAACTTTCTTTGTAATATTTTTTTGTCTACATTTAAATTTGTTATACTGTACAATGGGATTGCAATACTATAGTGGACACAAGTGTTTCATTTACACAATCAGCTACCTTCTGATAGTAAAGTGGGTTTCATAATGATTCCCTAGAAGTTTTCTCCTGCCAACTATTTTTTGTGTATGTTTTTCCTCAGTCAATATATAAATAGCCCCTAGCATTCCTTCCCAGGCATCCTGGTGGAGGGAGTTGCAGTTGCTTTGAATTGCAAAGGCTGTATTTTGACTTCAGTCTAGTTAAATCTCACCACCATTCCCACAGCTACTCTTGTGTACAGAAAGGTGGTGTTAGCTTTTATGGAAGTACTGGGAGGTGATTTCTTTCATGAATTTAAGGACAGTCTCATGCAAACCTGCTCCTGTTGGTCTCGGAGGCAGAGGTGTCAGTAATTTCAGCAGGAAAGGAGAGCTGGGTGGTGTTTGTTGGTCTCTGTGGAACTGGATGTTAGAGTTTGAGTTTGGTCCCTCTCTGAGGCCTGAGGAGGCTCGGTGAATTTGGGGGGAATGGATGGGTGAGGCATCAAGTTGGCAAAGGAAGAAGGCAACAACCATGGTCACTGTGCCAGCGATTGAGCTCCCTTCATTTCCCAAGCAGCCTTTTCTTGCCTTTGTTTCTCTTGCCTTCAGCTTCCAGTAAATGTCAAATATTTTGAGATCTCAGTGTTCATGCTGCTGTAGAGTTATGTGGGTGTGCCCAAAGCCTCTGAAAGATGTCTAGCCTTGACAGATTGGGATTTTTTGATCCGAAAAGATTTAAGTTTCCTCTGACACCTCATCGTGACCTGTTCCTTTTAACTGTGCACTGTGATCTTGCACCTCTTCTGCCTCTCAGTTGAGATTAATTGCAAGAATCTCAAAAAGCCCCAACACTTTTAAAATTCAGTTTTAAAATTCTGGCACCACGGCATTCCTGGTGAAGTGTTAACAGTTACCAGTGTTAACTGTTCATCACAGAACAACAGTACCACAACCTGTCTGCCACAGTCTTAGACTCCTTTGTTAATCAGCTGGAGCATCTTAAATTTATCAGAATATGGGCATTTTTTAGGCCCTGTCTGGTTTTAATAGTCAATCTCAGTGTGAGGCCACCATGAATTTAGTACAAATCTCAATTTCAGCTTACTTTGCCTATTCATCTTCCTCCAGCTTTGCACCCTAAGGTGTGATTTCTGGGAATAGTAATGCAGGATATTTACAGAAAAGAAAACCAGGCTGAAGGGGGAAGAGACTGGAAAAGGAAGGAGGCATTAGGAGTTCATAGGAGCAGTAGTAGAGCCTTCATCTCCCTTGTGCAGCTGGGGAACAGCATTCCAGTCTGCACAGTGAATAGATGTGCAGTGCAGTTGCCTCAATTAAAATGCAGTAAAACAAATATTTTTCTCTTGTGTCATAATAATGCTTTTTCAAATGCTAATGACTGCAGTTCATACCAGTTTCCTGACCTTGGTGAGGTGCTGCATATCAACATTGCCCAGAGGGCCACTTGTGTGCTCTAGGAGAATAAATTTAGAGTTTAAAAGTTCAACTGCGTGTTGTTTAGGCAAACAAAAATAAAATTTCAGAAGGAAGTGTCTAGAACTGCGTAACATGAAGGAGGTGGATTCACAGAGTCTTGCATCTTCCAGAGCAATTTAGGTTAAGGCTGAGCATTCAGTTAAAAGGTTTCCAAAGAGGAATAGGAGTAGAAAATGAGGGAAGAAAATCTCTGTGTGTTAAATTTGGCATCAGAGGGAGAGTTTGACATGGAAAGGGCTTTGTGTTTGTCATTTTAACCATGTTTGTAATGTTGTGCTGCTGAGTGGAGGTGTTTGTGTCTGTCCTGTCTCAAAGCCAAGTGTGAACTTCTGAAGAGGCTGGTGCAGTGTTCCTATTCAAGGATGTGTGTGAGTTTGCTGTTTGCTTTTGGATGCATATCCCTTCAAGCTAGTTATGATGGTGCATCTTTCCACTTCTGGGGTAGCAAGTTCTGGACCTGTTGGGAAAAAATTTGGGCTTAAGGAAACATTTCTGCTGTGGTGTTCTGTGAAATTCTCAAGAATTTCAGACTGTGGGGTTTTGCTTAGCAGATTGTATGTTTCTTTTTTATTGTGTGTTTGTCTTGTGTCTTCTCAGAAATGAAGTGTATAGTCCCTGGTCTATTTGGACTTGAAGGTTCAGACCTTTTTTGTGGACACATGAAATCTGTTCTAGCTGCACAGTAGTATTGATAATGCTTTCTGTATTTATTCACAACTCTTTGTTTTTTGAAGGTCTTGGTGCCCCTAGTTCTGTTACAACAATTTCTGATGGAGTTGACCAGACGAGGCCAGGAACCACTGAGTGCCCTTGTGAACTTCGGGGTGACATATCTAGAAGATTATTCTGCAGATTATATCATTCAACAAGGAGGATGGGTAAGAGGACCTTATTTCTAAGATTGATCCTAGTAGGAGTGAAAGCTAAGAGGGGTTGCTAGAAGTAAGCAGATGCAAGACGGAATGACTCAGAAAAAGAAATAAAAAAAATAATTAAGAGGTCAGGACCAGAAAGGTAGAACTGATTTTTACCTGTTCATTCTGCTGTTGATATTAAAGACCTGTGTGATTGGACTCCACAATTTCCCCCCAGGCACTGTTCCAGTTCTTTGCACGTCTGGTTTGTTGGATTGCTGCTGAAATTGAAGAGGTCCTCAGGTGTCAGATAACAATTAATTTTCATACAGTGTGTGTTAAGGTGCTAATTTGTTACAGTTTGGTGAGCTTTGTGCTTCCCTGTTAATATCCATGGAGCACTGCATTTGGAAGTAGACACCTGTAACAGGAGGTACTGTGCCTGAGAGGTTCCTCTTTTTGGTGGTATCTTCATCCTCTGGTGACTGCTGGAAAAGGTATATGGGTTTTTTCCTCCTCTTAAATTTCAGTGAGTTTCTTAGCAGATAAGTAATTGGGGAGCACTTCTTACAGAAATGTCAGTAGGTACTAATTTATTTTTATAATAAGTGATAAGACAGCTAATGCATATTAGACTTTATAGCTGTGTGGGAACATGCATAGAATGAGCAATCAGGATTTCTTTGTGCTGCATTTTTCCTTGTAGAAATCTTTAATTCATGGTAAGCAGTGTTCCTGAGTCATGGCGTGTTGAGAAAGTTTCATTTAGAAATAATTCAGAAAGGCAGCTCACAGCTGATGAGCTGGGTCTTGAAGGCTGAGCCTAAGATTACTGGGTTTGGGAAGGATGCCAGATTTGAATGGAATTAATCTGGGATTTGTGAAATGGCTCCAGCAAGCTGATTTATTCTAAAAAGAAAAGCTGTTCAGGAAAACCCAGTGATAAAAAAAAATACTAGTAGGAGAAATCTCATTCAGAAGCTTCTCATATTTCAAGACTTTACCTGAGGGGTTTTTTTAGAGAGCAACTTGTTCCAGAATTTCTGCACATCTGCACCTTCTTTATCTGTTCCCTTCCCAGTGGAGAATAGTTCCCAAGGCCTGCAGGAGGGATTGTTTGTCTTTAATGGGCAGAAGCACTAACAGCAAGATTCCAGATGACCTTAGGTCATTTGATAAATGCACTCATATCTCAAAGTATTCTCCTCCCAGGGCAGGCCCTTACTTGCAGCTTTTAGACAGATCGATGTTAGTACTTTTTTTGCTTTTCTGCCTTGTTTTTTGACCTCCAAAAGGGCTGTGCTCTGCTCTCCAGCCCCTGTTTGAGGCCTGCTGTAAACACACTTCACAGAGCACAGAGCTTCTGAAAACAAGCAGCTTTCCAGCACGGCCTGCGAGGGAGGGGGCTGTGCTTTGTGTTTGGGTGACCGTGCAGGGATGTACAGATCCGGGTGGCAGGGTCCAGCTCCGAGCCTGGCTCTGCACATCCAGCCAGGCAGAAAATCTCACTGACACAGGCAGGGCAGCAAACAAGCCAGAGCTATTTTTGAAACGGCACAAGAGGCGAGGAAAGAGAAGAGGTGATGAAAATCCTTTCCAGATGAATTAATGTAGCTGCACTAACCTTTGTGAGTTGCTCTGGGGATGGGCTTGGGGACACACTGGACATGTGGCTTTTTGTGGAGGAAGGGAATACATGGTTATATTGTATATTTTCTTCCCTGTAAGGAAAAGGTTCATTTTTACCCGGTGGCATGTTTCTGGGTTTGTTCCGAGTCCGGGGGATGGCAGTGCTGGGAGCAGGGCGTGGGGCCAGCAGGGGAGAGGTTGTGTTCTGAGAAGGGCCAGGAAGAGCCTGCCAGGCTGGGAGCCACACTGAAGTGTTGGAGTGTTTGCATTTTTTAAGATAAGCATCTGCCACAGGGGCTCTGTGTGCCGGATCAAGTTGTCAGGAATAATCTGCTCGAGCCATAAGGGCAGTGTATAAACCTGGGAGTCTCCAGTGACTCGTGCTGCTGTGACAGTAAGAGGCTCAGCTTTTGTGTTGTTTTGGAGTGGTATGAAGACAGGTCTTTCCTCAGCTGCTGAGAGCTTGCTTAGAAGTGAGAAGATGCAAGAATAGCCTGTCTGGTTTTCTGTGGAGAGCTTCACAGGAGTCAGCTTTTCAGGGGCAGACCTGAAAAGCTCTGTAGTGTCTCTGGTGCTGCCTCATCCCTTGGCACCTTGTAATTTGGGATCTTCCTCAGTTTTTGGGTTGAAGTCAACCTTTGCCAAGAAGGGAGTAGCCAGGCAAAGGTAAGAGGTAGCTGAGCCCTTCCTGTGCCCCACTGCAGATCTGTGGAGTCAGAACTGTGCAGAGCTGTGTCATCCCTTTGCTGCATCATTCTGTGCAGCCACGGTGTGGCTGGAGGAGCTCCCAGGGCTCTGCATGTGTGCAACACTTGAGGTTCTCTTGTGGGCTCAGGAGGCTTGTGGGTCCAGGAAAGCATCTGGCTGAGGATGGTGGACAGCTAACCAGAAGCAAAATTTCCAGCTCAAGGGAATAAAGGTTTAGAAATCTATGCAGCAGATTTCAAGAAATTGGCATGGCTTGTGGGAAATGAGAAATTTGATATACTGGAGGATGAGAAGTTGCTTTTTGATTCTCCATGCCAGTCCCACAGAGATATGGTGCTGAACTGGTGTGTTGAAACAATGAGTGTTCCCCTCCTATTCTCCCTCCAGGCACTAAGATTGTAATTCAGCTAACTTTTGATGGCAGTGTGGAACTGGGATGTACTGGTGGGTTGCTTGGTTGGTGAGGGAATGGCTGGCATATTTTTATGCTCCCTCTTTCACTAATTGCTCTGACAGGTTTGGCTGCAGCTCTTGCACTTACCTGTTTGACTCTTAAGTTTTAGTATGGCCTCTCTTTTGGAGCAAAAAGCCTGCTGGGCATTCCAGGTTCTCTAAACAGACACATGTGGGGACACACATTTCTTCCTCCTGACTAATGGGTCACCTGGTCCTACTAAGACCACCTTCCTTTTTCATCTTGAGCCATTGCAAAACAACACCCAGCCTGATTTACAAGTAGCTTTGTTCTTTTCTTCCCCAAAAGCAATTTTAGGGCTCAGCAAACAGCTGTGCAGTGTGTCCATGCTCGCCCCACCCCTTTCCTCATCTCCCCTCCCCTTCCCTTCCTTCATCTCCCCGCCCTTCTCCTCCTCTCCCCTCCCTTCTCTCCTGGGACCTCCCCTGCCTTTTTGCTCTCTCTGACTTCGAGAAGCCGAATGCTGCTGCATCAGAAGCAATTCTTGGTCTCCTGGAAAAGTGCACAGTAAGACCAGTCAGTTGGTAAGGATTTTTTTTCCTGCTTCCTTTCCCACCCCTTCCCAAATAATTTATTTCTCCTCAAGTTCTGTGGATTCTGTTTTCCATGGTTAGATTTCATCTGTATAGAAATACCTGGGAATGCCTGTAAGGAGGAAGGAGTGTAAGATTTCTTGGAAGCTAGCTGCCTTTTTTTTCTCTCAGGTTCCCATTCCTGTTAGCAGCCCCTCTGCTTTTCCCCTGTTTGAACCTGTTTATCAGCGTGCAGTTAATAACCTTTCTTCTCAGCACAAGCCTGGGAGTTATAATTGTGACCCATGGCAGAAATTGCCTTCCCAGGGGTCTTGTCTCATGAAGTTCAGACCTGGATTTGCATTTAACTAGTTAACTGTCCGTGCTGAAGGAAATAAAAGTAAATTTTCTTGAAGTCTGCATAGTGTTTACCATTTCCTATCTCAGCCTTAGAGGAGCTGTTTTGTCTGTGTCTCCAGTGTTTTGTCTTGGGCTTTGCAGCTGGTGTAGTTGTTTTCTTTGCTGCTGGTGATTGAATAATACACGTATTAGAGAGTGTTAACAATCTGGAGGAGAAAGAGAGTAAAGAGCTAGTTGTCATCCTAGGGAAGCGAGGTAGTCAGTTTGTGCTTCTGGAGATGAAAATCTCTTTCTGCAGCAGTCCAGGTGTCTGCCCTGGGAATGACAATGCAGAAATAGAGAGACGTGCTCTGCTGGAGGAGAGAGAAGTAAGTTTAATGTGGCAGAGATGCAAGAAAGGGCAGTCTCGTTAGAGGAGTCCTAGAAAGGAGTTTTCCTATCAAAATAATTATACTTTATGCTTGTAGCATGGAATACTGCCGTGAAGTGTCCACTTTTATTTATATGTAACTTCTCTGGTACATCTCTGGTAGATTTTTTTAATTTTTAAGCACCGTGGTTGAAGAAGGACATTAAATGGTTAAGGAGCAACTAAATGTCCTTTCTCTTTTCCCTTCCAACAACTTCAAATCTGAAGAAGTGGTCTATAAATACCTGAATTTACATAATTTTAAAGCTATAAGGCTGAAACCTTAAAGGGTGTTGCTTTGGTGCTGACTTTCTGCAGGTTGTAGAGGTTGTGTTGGAAGGCAGGGATGGAAGAGGATCGTTTCTGCAGGCTGTAGCCAAAGCATTCCTTGAAGGGAATGAGAGCAATGGCTGCAATATCAGAGTGCTTTGATGTGGTTCACTCGACCTTTTTTTCCCTTTTTTTTCCTTAATAAAAAGTGCAGTCCTATTTGTAAGAACTCTGCTCTCTTTTTCTTGGCTCCACCTATCTTGAGAGTTTCAGAGGGATGAGCAGAGAGGCACAGTAAGTGCCTGAGGGCTTTTTGTGACTTCTTTATATTTTAAAATGTTTTGTTCTGGATGTGAGTGTTGTCAGCAGCTCCTTTATAATCCGTTTCTCCGAAGGATTAGCTGGGTGCTGCTGTCAGGTCTGACTTGCAGGAGGGTCTGGAAAGGTTTGGTATGAAGGGGCTGGGGACAGAGACAGGGAGCAGATGGAGGCACAGCCAGGTGGGAGTGAAGCTCCCTGACCACAGCAGCCGTCCCTGGGCACAGGCACCCCTGCTCCAGCACACAGCTGCTCCTCTGCCACAGCTGCAAATCAGAAAGTGAGCGCATTCCCAGCTCTAGGGAACTTTGTTGTTGTGGGAAATCTGCTTATTTCCCTGAGGGAGATGTCTTAGGATCCCTGGGCACAGGCCAGTTCGTCACTCCTTGCCTCTTGTTTTTCAGACACTGGATTTTAAGCACAAATGCATTTGGTGGGTTCCTAGTGCTCGTTGCTGTGACAGTGTTGGTGTGGGGAAAGCAGCCATAGAAGCACAGAATATCCTGAGTTGGAAGGGACCCACAAGGATCGCTGGGTCCAAGCCCTGAATCACACCATGTGCCTGAAAGCATTGTCCAAACACTTCTTGATCTTCATTTCTCTCTGGGATAGGTTATGTTACAAGATAGTCAGTGCCCTCACCTAAGAAACTTCCTAGCTGAGTTGAGTGTTTGAAATTTTTATGATAGCCAATATTGCTCTCCTGGGACAATGTGTTCCATCAGCATTTCCTCTTGAACCTCAAGACGCTCTTTTTCTCATGGATTTTATGTGGCTCTGTGTAGTTTTGTGTTGAGGGCTTGGAGCTCAGGGAACATGGAGGTTTTTTCCCCTGGTAGCACTCTCCGACCTGTACAGAATTTGTGTTGGACAAAATCAGGATCTGGGGTGTACAGGTGGCTTGCTGGGCTGTTTATTTTTCAGGTGGGCTTTTTTGTGTCTTCAGAAATGGGTTTTGTGTGAGTTGCTCATCCACATCACTCCTTGTTTATACTTTTAGAACTGAACCAGAGAGACCAGTTGAGCTTTTAAGAACACTTAATGGGGATCTCTTGTGTTCATTGTCTAATCACATCTCCATTATAGATGCAATGTGTGCTGCTACTCCTACTGTTTTTTGTAGAGAAAAGAGTTGGTTTTATCTTTGAGACATTCAGAATTTTGATTTGAATCTCTCTTGGCACCAGAAGCAGCTTTGCATAAATCATGCTGAAATTATTTTGTTAAATAAGGATTTTTTTTTCTTTATGTGTAGTTAAAGGTTTTGCTGTTTAGCAAATTTAAATACTGTAGTTAATAAGTCAGTTTGTCTGTATACACTTAATAATAGACATATTAGAAAACTATAAAAAATAATATAGACAACATAAAAGTCTGTTTCTATGTCTTGGGGGAGGCTTTGTTACATTTGCTGTCTTTAAATCGTTATTGAGAGTTAACAGGTGTTTTTAAGTAACAGTTCTATACTATGTTATTGGAGGAGCCTCCAGACGGTTTTTTTCATTATTTTCTTACCAGTTTGCAGGTGTGCAGTGCAGCTCACCCTGCAGCACACCGGCTGTAGCCCCTCCTGAGGGCAGGTGTGCCTCATTTGTTAATTGTTCCTGTCACTCGCAGAAGCATTGTGGAACATTCCTGCAAGTCAAACCCCACAGGCAGAGGACAGTGATTGATTTTGGTAGCTGATCTTTTCCTCAAGGCTGCCTCATGGCATGTGGCCATTCTTGCTGTGTTCTAGCCAAGCAGGGAAGTCTGCAGTTCTCTGTCTCCTCACAAGTTGTGCCAGCTCTTCCCTCAAGTGGCAGTGGCTGGGATCAGGAGTGGCAGGAGGCTGCAGTGAGGGACTCGAGCTTCTCTGCCACACCTGACGTGGTTCTCTAAGTGTGCTGGATGAGGAGAAGCACTCCCAAGTTTGCAAGTTTCCCACTGCAAATAGGAGAAAGAGCAACTCTGATCTTTCTGGTTTGAAGCAGTAGATTGCCTATTTACAATAATCAAAGCAGATAAAGAAATGCTTACATACGTTCCTTGCTTACTATTAAATCTAAAGTGTAGGGTTTATATAAGGCCTCCTCAGGTTATTAAAAATCCTTCCACATGTTTCATCCTGTCCTGAAATAATCTGCCTGCTGGAGCTTTGCTTCTGGGTCACATCTGTAGATGAATCAAGAGAATTGTCCTAAATGTCATTCAGTTTTTATTGCAGCTGCTTTAAAAGGAAAAAAACCCCACCAAAGTGCAAATCTCAACTGAACCGACACAAAATCCGAGCTTTATCCGCTTGACTTTATGTATTAAATCTTAATTCAGCTCAAGAAATATTAATCATGTATCCTAAATAATGCCTATTACTGTCTGGATTTTCAATTAAAGCTTCATAAGCTCTTAACGAAGAAGTGCTGGAATTACCCACTTGCAGTGTGTCAGCTCTGCCCCAGCCTTCCCAGCCACGGGCGATCTGTCTCTGAGCCTGGGGAGTTGTGTCCCTGAGGCACTGACACGGAAGGTAAATTGTCTGTAAAGACAGAAAGGAATCAGCCAGGCTGCATAAGGCTCTGATTTATGGGCAGCCAGCAGCTGATAACTCTTTTGAGGTCAGCACAGTTTGCGTGAGAGAAGGAACAATAAAACTCTTGAGCCCCTTTGGCCGTCCTGCTGAAGGCAGGCTGCGTGTGTAGTGCTGGTACGTGTATTAATGAGGTGTTTGGAATGATGGGGATTGCCCATGTTCCTGGTACAACCATCCCTTCATTTCCTTACCCTCTCCAGAGCAGTTTATCCTGCGTGTTTCCCTCCGGGTATGCCCAGATCTTACCTGTATTTTGTGAGAGAAGCACATTTTCAGTGAATGTACGTATTTAGAAGTCTGAGGATGGTTTAATTTCAGAGCAGTCTCTGTACCCGCTGTCCCCACTGACTACAGGTGGCTCCATGCTCCCCTCCGTGGGCTGCTGAGTCATGGCTCAAAGCATTTGGCTTTCTCTAGTGCACAGTGTGTGGCTTCAGGGCAATTCAGCCTGTCTGAATGGAGCCCTTGTTGGGGCTTTTTTTGCTACAATCGCCAGAGCTCGCAAATCCTCAGCAGCACGGTGTGTTTTTGGAATATTTCTGTATATGCCTCCTGCTGACTGAGGCACAGCAGCATGGGTGCACGTCCATTGGAATGTTAAGAGCAGAGCTGTTATCAGTGGTGTGTTGTCCCCTTTCTTTCTTCTAATGTCACACCACAGACGTGGTCTAGTGTGTTGTGATGTGGTATGGACAGGAAATAAATTAATCCTGATTTCTGCAAGTGTAGAGCTGAACAGAGAGGAGGATTGTACAGAGGTTCATGAGACTGCAGGTTTTACCCCTAATTAATTTTGTTGTTTATTTGCCATTTTTCTGAGTCGGTGTCACCTGTGGAAATAAAAAATTGGCTTTGATTGTAAGTGTCTGTTAGTGGCTTATATTCCAGTGAGAATATACAATATACAATTGAGTGTACAATCTCAGAGTGTGTGGGCAGTGGGCTGCCTGTCCATCCTCAGCACAGGGTGGTGGAAGCCAACCACAGTGAGTGACCTGTGCTCTCCTGTGTGTGCTGGAACAGGACAGGGGTGCTGGGTGTGGAGTCCTGTCCCCCAGCAGCCCTGGCCCATGCAGCTCAGTACTTGCTCTCTCTGGATCCATTAACCTCTGCCTTTACTTCAGTTTCTTGACTCTTGTTTTCCCTTGCCCTTAATTTGCAGTGCTGGTTGCTTCCTCCTGTGTGTAGAGCTCTGTTTTGTTTTAATGGCCTGAGCTGTATTAAAAAAAAATTCAGTTCTTCTACTGGAACATGACTTTCACGAGGTTACTGGAGTCTTGAATTGTCAGTGACTGCTTGCAGAGCAGAACTTGCTTTGGGTTTGGTATGTGGTTGGTGGCTGAACAATTTCACAAATGTAATGCTTTACTCATTTTTATTGCATTCTGAATTAAGACTTTGTGGTGATCCTCAAGTGGTTCGTGAACAGCTTAATCTCTTTAAACCCTTTCCCTGAGGAACTCTCTGCACTTTCACTTCAGTTTCTGAACATCTCACCAAGTTGGATGATATTTCCCACATCCAAGCAATTTAAAGGCATTTATGAAGAAAAAATCCTTTTCAAGTGCTCTGTAATATTCCTTTGCCCATGTCCAAATATCTTCAAAAATTCCATGGGCTGAGGGTTAAAAACATCTCTGCAGAATAAAAAGTGTGTTTGTTTTTAACTGGGATTGGTTCGTGACACAGGTCACTGTGTGGATCCATAAAAAGTTGTGAAACAACCAAGGAGGTGTCTTGGAATGGGAAACTATAGGTAGGAATCAAGCCCCAAACTCACAGGTTTAAAAGAGGGACAACTGCTCAGAGTGCTCTAGGAGAACTATTGTGTGTGGATGGGAGCAGGGAGAAAGAGAATGAATGGAATTTTTTGTTTTGATGGACTGTACAGGAAAGCTTTGATAATTAAACAAGGAATTTGCACAGAAGGGACTCCCAGCACTGCAGTACTTGATAGAATGTTAAAATAATTTTTGTTACAAGCAAGAAAGTTACAGAATCTTTGTTAATTGTTTCACAGACTTCTATTATATGGCACAGGAAACTTTGGGGTTCCTCTCTGCCCACATGTCTTTGTCCTCAGTTCAGCTGGGACAGAGTTAATTTTCTTCCTAGCTGGTACAGAGCTGTGTTTTGGATTTAGAATGAGAGTAACACTGATAACACCCAGATGTTTTAGTTGTTGCTAAGTAGTGCTACCCCTAAATCAAGGACTTTTCAGTGTCTCATGCCCTGCCAGTGAGGAGAGGCACCAGAAGCTGGGAGGGAGCATGGCCAGGGCAGCTGACCTGAACTGGCCAAAGGGATATTCCATAGCATGGAACATCGAGCCCAGTATAGGAACTGGGGCTGATCACAGGGAATCAGTATTTTACACTTGCAGTTGCTCCAGCTGGAGCCCACTGTCAAGTTTTTAGGATGCCTACAGATTTTTCCTAGCTAAATAAAAGCAAGCAAACCTTGTCACCGTCTCTGGGTGTCTGTGCTTGGTTGTTTGTTTCAACTTCAGTTGTGTAGCCAAAGTTATGATGGCAGTCTTTGAAAGTGAACTTGTTTAAGAATAGCTAAAATGGTAGTAAAATACTAGAATTGCTGTAGATTCCAGCTGGTTGGTACAAAGTAGAAATACAGGCTTCAGTTAGCACTGGAAATGGGATAAAATTATTTTAAGAGGAACACTTAGATGAAAACAGATAAGCAATAGAGAACACTTGCACAGAAAGGAGTGGGGAGTGGTACTGAGCTGGGATCATGCACTTGCATTTCCTTTTCTTCTTTGTTCTGTTGCAGTTTGGTTTCAGACTTTAGTGTCTTCTCAGGTTAATAACGACCATGTGGTGTGTTTTGGTCATTAATCAGTGATAAAGGAACATCAGGGAAAGGAGGAGCTCCCAGCAAAGCTCATGTAAGGGGTTCCATTCTCTGGACACGCCAGCTGGACCAGCTGGGTTCTGTAATCTCTACTAAAATGTAGGTCAGGCAGCTGCTGCTCTGGCAGAGCCCCTCTCATCTTTCATCCAGCTCACCAAGTTTCCAGGTGTCCTGTTCTGTCCCGTTCAGGGGAGGGAATGCCGAAGCCATCGCTCACGTGTCGTGTCCTCCTTTTTGTTCGTAGGGAACAGTCTTCACTTTGGAATCCGAAGAGGAGGAGTATCCCGGGCTCATTGCAGAGGACAGCAATGACATCTACATCCTGACCAGTGACAACTCAGGCCAGGTGAGCCCCCCGGAGTCCCCCACGGTGACCACGTCGTGGCAGTCGGAGAGCCTGCCCGTCTCCCTGTCGGCGAGCCAGAGCTGGCACACGGAGAGCCTGCCAGTGTCCCTGGGACCCGAGTCCTGGCAGCAGGTGGCTATGGATCCTGAAGAAGTCAAAAGCCTGGACAGCAACGGAGGGGGTGAAGAGAGGAGCGAGAACAACTCTTCCAACTCCGACATCGTGCACGTGGAGAAGGAAGAGATACCAGAGGGGATTGAGGAGGCGGTGGTGTCAGCCGGCGCTGCAGAGACCATGCAGGCAGCCTTTCCAGAAACCTCTGCCTCTTTACAGGAAATAAAACCTCCTGAAATCGCTGCTGCTGAAAAAGCACATCCCTCCCCACTTCTGCGTACAAAACAGGAGGAAAAGGGAAAGGCAGCTGAAGAGCTTGTTGAACCTGAAATCCCCGCGTTAAGTAAACCTGTCCCAAAGTTAGCCCCATCAGAAGAAAAGGCTGCACCAGAACCTGAGAAAATACTGCTTCCAGGGGAGAAAAAAGTGGGGAAAGAGGGCCATTTGGAAGAAAGAGAAGAGAAATCCTCAGCTGCAGAGGAGAAGCCTATCCTGTTGCCAGAAGGGAAATCGATACTGCTGTACGGCGGGGCTGCTGCAGTCGCTATCTTGGCTGTGGCAGTCGGGGTAGCGCTGGCGCTTAGGAAAAAGTAACAGAGCTCTCTTGAGGAGGAGGGGGGAGAAAAGAGAGCACATCCAATTTTTGTAGTTGTGTTACCTAAAGGTTGAGCTGCCTGCTGTCTAATTGGACATTTGAGTAACTCAGTGGTGATGAGGTGAGGTTGTTCAATAAGCCTCCAGCTACGGACAATCATGTTTTTAGTAGAATTGGGGCGGGGACTGGTTTTTCGTGATTAAAGTACGGGGGTATTTTTAAAAAAAAAAAAAAATTCTGCAAATTTAAGAACTTAAGTGCAGGTGCTGAAGAAAGGGGTGCTCATACTCTAGGAACTGGAACAGAGAATCCCCAGGGGGAGGGGAGAGCCAGCTGCTGCCAACCCCTGGAGATTTTGGCTTGTCAGATTGACCGCTGTTGCAGCTGTGCTGTCTTGTCACTTCCCGTTGCTCCCCCGAGCCCCTCCTAACAAACATTAGCCAACCTGAGTCCTGTAGCGAGAGGCTGGTCTCCCTTTTGTCTCAGCTTCCTCTCAGGTACAGCACTGCTCCTCATAACCTTCCAGGTTCCTCCTAAGCCCCAGTGGGACAGTGCTTATTCTTACCTCTTGGCTCACACTGGTTTTGGCCCCTAACGTTTACTGGAGCCCCATCCTGTGAAGATGCTGCCTCTCTATAGCTGTATTATCTCTGAGCATCCTGGTGTTCCTGGGGCAGAGGTGCTGCCCAGGAGGGTGTGGGGGACACTGCTATTTGCTGGTTTGAGAATCCATTTGCTCTGCTCCTGCCCAGCCCACTTTACTGCAGCCCTTCAGTTATCAGAGGTACGAAATTCATGCTGGACACGGTGCCGTTGGGATCAGTGCTCTGATACCTGGGGTGTATTCAGCAAAAATACAGCAAAACCGTGTGGAAGCAAGGCCAGTGCCTCAAGTGCAATTCAGACATTAAATGCTCTGCTGTCCTGTGTCACGCTGCAGTCTGCATTGTCTTTCCCAAGTTAAGCACAGAGTGTATTTAGTCCTAACTTGGTCTTGCCTGTGACAGAATCCCAGATATATAAAGCAATGGATTCTGGTAACTGAGCAAAAGAGCATTAAACATCTCTATCTGCTTGTTCCTGACCTGGCCCGGAGTGGTGTTCAGTGCGATTTCTTTTGCGACTGTGAATCTGTAATTAGCTAAACTTACAGGTTCACAAGTGATGAGCAAGTTACTTTGGCAAAAAGGAAATGCCCCTTCCTGCAGTCACAACACTTCAGCTGTGTGTGGAGAGAAGCCTTTGATGTACTGCCCTGCTCCTTAGTCGGATCCAGCTGCCAGCGTTCCTCTTTCAGCACGTGTTTGTGTGTCTGTCCTTGTCCATCCTGCAAGGCCTTGGGCTTCCCAGGCAGAACTGTGGAGGCATCTCTGAGGGTTGGTGCTGGCACTGTGGCTTAGACCAGATGGAGGAAGGTGAAAGGGAACTTGTGATAATGGAAAAAACTAAACGTGAGCTTATGGGAATCTTCGCAAAGCACAAAGACAAGGTATTTTTATTTCTAAATAACCATATCAAGAGTACATCTCCTGATGAGCCTGTTTCTTACTGGATCTCAGAATGAAGAGATCTTAGCATATTCTCTATTTTAGGATATTCTTGCTGCATTTTCCTATCCCAGGATGCTGGAAAGTTAGACAGAATGTGTCAGATTGTGAGGAATTATTTTTGTTTAAGCTTTTGTGAAATGGATTTTCTAGAAAACTTACTGGATTTTGAACTCTGTGTGTGTGAAGTTGAATCTTAAGAGGAAGGGTTGTCGTGTATATATACTGCCGCTGTGGACTGAACTTGGGAGCTCTGGAGTTCTGGACTGTACTGTTGATCATTGACTGCTCTTCCATGTACAAAACACAGCAGGTTGGCCTTATCAGAAAAAAAAAAAACCCAAATCTTTTACCACATTGCAGAATGGACTTGACTTTTTTTTGCCATTTTCTGGTGCCCTGCTGGTACTCATTGCTGTGCCGTGTCCCCAGAACAGGTCACTGGGACCTCCTCATGCCACGTCCTCTCTGGTGACTGCCTTCCCACCACGGCAGCTCCCTGTCCTGGCCCCTTGCAGGAGAGGTCTCTTTGCAGTCCATCTGTCACGGACATGCAGGAACAGTTTTGCTTCCTTTCACGTCGTGTTTATCAAGGAACGGTGCAGTCTCTGAGGTGCCAAGGGCAGCTTTATTGCTTGGTCACTCGGGGTAGGGCTGCCCCTCTCCTGCTGCTTTGCTGATGGCTTTAGGTTCTTCTCTGGGCACGTTCTCTGTGGGAGAGAACTGTTCTTAACCTACATCCTCTCCTTACTGAAGACAGTGAACCTACTTTTGGTACATCCCCACCTGTAGCCACACAGGTTACTCTGGAGCAGAGATGGATTCTGTGGACACTCTGGATAACTTGTGTACCAACAAGGGGGAGGGTGGAGGCGGGGCTGGTGTTACTTCATCTCTTCTCTGGATGTGGTTGTTTCAGTAGTAGTGTGGAGATGGGTAGAGGACAGACAAGAATAAATCCAGGCTGGCTAGGGAAGAAGTTCCTAACTTACTGGCACAAGGAGCCCTGTGGGGCATGAAATAAAAAGCATCCACGCACAGCAGTGAGAAGGTGGCAGCAGTAGTAAGGAAAATAAATGAATGTTAGGCATTTTTGTGGTCAGGCAGAAGTCTTGAGTATCTGGTGTGTTGCTACATGTAGTGGAGCCTCAGATGCACCATGTGTTTTGGTTGCTTGGTCCTTTCTTTATAATACTCTTCTCCTTCTAGGGTCTTTTAGATTTGGTAAGTCAGCAAGAATTTGTACCCACTTGTCCCCCACCTCACTGACCACGTGTTCAGAAAATTCATTGTATGAGACTCTTGCCTCTGGGAACACTCCCCTAGTTAACAAGGTCAGCTGTGGGGTTGAGTTCTGCAGAGTTTGGAGTCCTGTGGTCAGAGCCTTGTGGAAGTCACCCAAGGGTGGGTAAGCTCAGATGGCAGGGTTCTTACACACCTGAGTGAGAGGCTGCACTGTTAAGAGGTGTGAATTAGAAAATGGAAGTTTTCTTCCCCCCCATCTTCAAGTATATTACAGTAATCTTAAACCACAGGGTCCAATTACCCCGAAAGGTGTGATGCAACCTCCCTTCAGTGGATCTCTGGTGGCTGGCAGAGGGAAGGCAGGAGCTATAGTCTTAGAGCAGGGCATATAGAATTACTCTCACTTGTGTCGCTTATCTCCTTCCCAGAAGTGCCTCAATATCTGTCCTCGAGTGGCCTGTACTTCAACAAAATATCTACCTTTGACCCATTCTGTCTTCACTTTATCCTTAGCATACCCTAAAGCTGAGATGCTAAAACAGCAGAGGACTGGATCCATGGAAAAAGTGGCAATACTTAAGGAACTGCAGTGGGCAGCATGCTCAGGAAGGAGCTGTCAGGGGAGAGGCTTTCAAGATAAGGTGCAACCTAAAATCAGCTGTGCTTAATTCTAAGTTAGGCTTAGTTGGGCACTGTGGCTGGGAGCTGGGCAAGGACTTTCTTCAGCTGGCACTGCAGAACAAGAGGCTGAGAGCAAAGACTGAAACCCAGATTCCTCTGTTGCCCAAAAGCCCAAAGTGCAGATGCAGAGCCATGTCCCAGCCTGCTGGTGGGCTCCTGCCTCCGGAGTCCCTTGAGCTTCAGAAGATCCAGGCTGGGGGGCTGCAGGGGGCATGGCAGTGCTGACCTGCTCAGCTGGCCCAAACAGGAATATTATTGGGTGCACAGAGAGGCAACTTAAAAATTCAAGGTTTTGGTTCTCACTGGGCTTGGATGGATGCTGAGTAGAGGTTCTCATGGTGGGAATTTGGCTGCTGAAAACTACTGAAAATGACTTAGATCTAAAATACTAGGTCTGGCCCAACAAAACAAGCAGAGGCAAGGAAGCAGCACTTCTGCAGCCCTCTATCCTTTCAGATGTGAATCAGTGAGCAGCTGCTGCTGCAGGTACTCACCAGTCCAAAGAGAAGCCCCAACCACAGAGCCAGGCAATGCAGCAGAAGCGTGGTCTCTGTTCACTGTTGCACCTGGGTTTGGTAAATTCTGGCTGGAGGTGAAGTGCCTGTTGTGGTGGTGTTTGCAGTTCCTTCCTTCTGGAGAGCAGGTCGGTACTACAGGAATCCATCCTGTGTGCAAGGGCTTCATTTTTCGTCCTGGCTGGGGCCGTGTGCTCAGGCAGCTGCAGCTCAAGGGCCAGGTGGAAGCTGCAGTGCTGAGTGCTCTTACACAAGACAAGTTTTGCTGCCAGAATCCCATTTCCTTCCTTCCCACATAGCACTGATCACAGCTAGGCTGACTTTGGACTGGATTTTTCAACTAATCAATGCTTTCTAATGGTCACAAATGAAAAATGTAATTAGTGCTAAACAAGCAAGCTTCTGAAGCTTGGTCTTCTTTCATTTTAATGATTGTAGTAGATAAAATAATCTGAGGTTATAAACCTTCCCTATATTTAATGTCAGTTACAGAGGTATGGCAGTACTGGCAAAGCCCTAGTAAGGTAGATCTGGCTATTCTGGCAAAAAACTAGAAATGCTTTTGGCACTGCAGTCTCTCACTCACTAGACCAGAGCAAGCTCCTGTTACAGAATTTGTGAGTGTAATTACTGGATTATTTTGCTGTGAAATTGGGGAGTGGGGTGGAGAGGTGCACATGGCCAGCCCAGCTGTGATGCCTACAGGCATCAGAAAAACCCAGGGCTTCAGCACCATGTCAAACCCCAGGCTCTGTTTGTTTGCTCATGTTGGAGCACAATGGGAAAAAGTGTTTCCCAGTGAAAAATTCCTGTTTAGTATCTTTATCAATGATCTAGATGAGGGGATCGAGTTTAACATTAGCAGATTTGCAGATGAAACTAAGTTGGGTGCAAGTGTCAGTCTGCTGGGGGGCAGGAGGGCTCTGCAGGGGGACCTGGACAGGCTGGATCGATGAGCTGAGTCCGGCAGTATGAGGTTCAACAAGACCAAGTGCCTGGTCCAACACTTTGGCCACAATAACCCCCTGCAACACTACAGGCTGGGGACAGTGGCTGGACAGCGGCCAAGCAGGAACGGAGCTGGGGGTATTGATGGCCAGCAGCTGGACACGAGCCAGCAGCGTGCCCAGGTGGCCAGGAAGGCCAATGGCAGCTGGCCTGGATCAGGAATATGTGGCCAGCAGGAGCAGGGCAGGGATCCTGGCCCTTGCTCAGCCCTGGTGAGGCTGCACCTCGAGTGCTGAGCCCAGTCCTGGGCCCCCAGTGCAGGAAGGGCAGTGAGGGGCTGGAGCGAGGCCAGAGAAGGGCAGCGAGGCTGGGGAAGGGCCTGGACCGGCAGAGCCTGCGAGGAGCAGCTGGGGGAGCTGGCAGGGTTCAGCCTGGAGAGGAGGGGGCTCGGGGAGGCCTCACCTCTCTGCACCAGTACCTGACAGGAGGCTGCAGCCAGGTGGGGGTCAGGCTCTTCTCCCAGGCACCAGCGACAGGACAAGAGGACAGAGCCTGAAGCTGTGCCAGGGGAGCTTTAGGTTGGACATTAGGAGGAATTTCTTCACAGAAAGGTGATTGGACACTGGAAGGGGCTGCCCAGGGAGCTGGTGGAGTCACCATCCCTGGAGGTGGCACTCAGTGCCATGGCCTTGTTGACAAGGTGGTGTTTGGCCATAGATTGGACTCTATCTCAAAGGTCTTTTCCAGCCTAGGTGACTCTGTTAAACATGGAGGGCTGAGGCACAGTATCTGCTCTACCTAGTGAGGGCAGAAGCTGTGCATGACTAATTTGGCTTGGACTGCTTCATTTCAGCACCAGGAAGGTTGCAAGAACAGTACTGCTTTGACTTCATGTATGTACCTGTGCTTAAAAGTGCAAGCTCCATAATGCCATAAAAGAAAACAAAAAAGGAGGGGGGGTGTTTATAAAATTTAAGCCAGCACTACTTGACTCTGGTAGACCAAGCTTGCAGGGCCAGGTCTAGGCAACAGAGCTCAGTTTGTTTCTGACAGAGTGAACTCTCCTGACCAGGACTTGGCTGGGGAGTGACACCAGCTTGGAAGGGTCAGTAGTGTTAAGTCCATGGGAACCACAGCACCGCTCAGATCCGCCTCCTTAAGTTAAATAACTTTATCACTTTTTTTTTTCTACTTAGAGCTGACCTTCTCTCAGTCTCTTGGGTAGGCTGACTTGCTTCCTCCAAGCTAGAGGTCTATGGTCATGCTGTAGAAGTGGGGGAGCTCCTGTTAGCTTCCAGTGGAAGCTGCTTTTGATCTCCCTGCAGTATCTGCAGGGCAGGCAAGGGACACTATTGATGTGGACACAACAAACTGCCGAGGATGCATCTTACTGCTATACCTTTAGGGGCTTTGTCCTCATTTTTAACTTGCAGGATAAGCTTTTATTCAAGTGTAAGCCTAAATCCCACTCAGACCAAAAGAATGCCACTTGATTTGTTAAGTAGCAAAGACTAATGGGACTGACTCTGAAGCTGCAGGTCAGGGGATCTTTTCTGCCAGGCTTCTGCTGAGTGTAAGCAAATAGTGACAGACTTGCAGGGATTTTGGATTCTGTTCTCAAGAGGCCTGCCTGGGAAAAGAGACCCTGACTGCTCCTCAGGTCACCCATTATCCCAGGAACTCATCATACTGTTCCTTCCAATATGCAAGTGCAGCCCTCTTGGGGAAAACTGTCTAAAGCTTCTTGTGCCATTTGGTTAATAAAAGTGTTTCCACCTTGACAAGAAAGTTCTTTCCAGCTTCATTGTTCAATACTCAGTTCAAGTGAAGGGGTATGTACATTTTTTCCCTCTGCTAATGGGACACTGCTGTAAGACCATGCCCCCAGGTTGCACTTTAATAAATGGTACAGTTTTCAAAAACAACGTGTAGACTTCTTCTGTGCTTCCCCTCTCCCCCCATTTTAGTGCAGGCACCAAAAGAAAAGGTGGTTTTACTTACATGAAGCTTGCCTATGCAAGGCACAAGGACAGGACCAGAGTGTCTCTACTGCTGCCAGCTGCATCATAAGCCATGGTGAATTAGAAGAATGCCATGAGTACTTACACAAAAAATTTTCAGGTGGAAATTGAACGTCTGCAGAGCTGTAGCAGCCATGAGAAATGAATTTTTTATTTAAGTTAAAAAAACCCACAAAATATTTACATACTTAGAAAAGTCCTGAGGCAGCTGGATCACAGGTGACATTTGCCACCTTGTGTGATTATAGGTATGTATCAAACAACCTGAGTCCAAATTAGTTCAACCTGAGATGTGACTACAAGACATGCTACTTTTTCTTAAGCATATCCAGGCTGCATTCCTGTGCCTACCCTGTCCTTTTCTTTACTGTTTTTCCGTCAGTTTTATTTTTCAAGCCAACACAGGTATATGGTGATAGTGAAATATCTTCAGCCTTCTCTGGCCACACCCCCCTCCATCCCTCAGGGCTCTGTTCCCTCTTGCTGCCAGCTTCTCATCAAAATAGACCTGATTCCCACCCACCCCCCGTGATGACCTCTGCTGATCAAGCACCCATTCCACAGCCTGAGGCCTTCCTGGGACCAGCACTCAGCATGGCTCAGCTGCAGGAGCAGGGCTGGGAAGTGAATAACTAAAGCAAAATGCTACAGCTGCTTAGAGAAAACACGGAGAGGGCAAGCCCTGTCCCCACTGGGCCTCCGGAGGCGCAAGGCAGGCTCTGCACAAAGGCTGCTGCTGCTAAGATAAAAAATATTGTAGAAGGAGAGAGGCAAGCACTACTCCCTACAGGTGCTGGCAGGCAGCTCACACTACATTACTGCTATGCTAGTCTACAAAAGCCTATCTATGAAGCTCTGCCATCCCTTTCACAGCTGTATCTCAGAAGTTAAGAGTAAATAAAGTTATCTTCATTCATCAAGGAAAGCCTTCAGGAATCCACGTTCTCCACACAGGGCTGGAGAGCTCACTCACCCAGCTAGAGGGAGAGAAACAGAAGGGCACTATTAGCAGCAGCAGAGTTCTCCCGTGCCAAGCCCTGCCCTGTGCGTGCCCCGGAGCCCGGCAGGTCCAGCACCGCGAACCGCGTGTCAACACTGCCACCTGCCGTGCTCCTTCCTGTGCCGGCAGCGGCGACAAGGCCCGGGGACAGTGTGGGACGCTGTGGGACAGCCCCTGGTGCCCAGCTCTAGCCCTCGCCCTCGCCCTGCCCTTGTGCCCTGAGCCAGCTGGGGCAGCCGTGCGTGCCAGTCTCACACGAGTGGCTCATTTGTGGCGTGACTCAGCAGCCCGGAGCCAAAATGAGGGAAGGGGAGGGCAGGGCAGGGCCGAGTGACAGGAGTGACACGGCACAGTGACGCCGTGCCCAGGGCGCCGGGTGAGGTAACCTGACAGCGTGAGCCAGGCTCCTCTGCAGCTCACTGCCAACACTGTCCATGGCAAGGCTGCGGTGCAGGAGCGTCCCACAGGCCTGGAGCACAGCACAGCTGTGTCACCACTGCTTCACGGCGTGGCAGGACCACAGCCCTGCCCACTCACATCTCCTTCTCGAGGACCATCGAGTCTTGACACCAGTGTGTGCCTCCTGTCCCCTCCCCAGACTCCTTAGTTACTGAAGCTGGGGTGCTCCAGCCTGCGAGCTGCAGTCTCCCACCTCTGCTCAAGTGCCAGCAGAGAACAAGAACAGATTTGACCATTTCTCATTGTTCCTCTGCTAGTGTTAATTCTCAGGAGCAATTCCATTCCCCTTCCAGTTCCCCCAAGCTCTGGGGAGCTGAGGAAAATAAAAGCAGAGACCTCAGGGTCAAGACACTGGGGAAAAGCAGCCAGCAGAGCTCAGGTCAGGCTTTCCTTTCCCGAGGGAATGAGAGAATCATTAACCAGAATTTTACTGGCACAGCTCCCCAAGGAGATTGCAGGGAGGAGAGGAGCAGTCAGCTCTCTCTGCCCGACAGAACAAATGCACTCTGTTCACTGACTGCTGTGAGAGGGGGCAGGCAGAAGCTCTGACATGTCCCCTCAAGCACACTCATCTCCAGAGCTCTGCAGGGACCAACATTCCCTTCTGGCCCAAGCTCCAGAGCACTACAGGGAAACCAGCAGGCCACAGGCAGTTCAGAGCTAGGCCACCCCTCAGGGAAAAACCCAGGACAGCTAAAAGGCTGGCTGTGACTCCCACAGAGCTGTTTGACAGCACTCACCATTTCAACAATGTAGTTGTGGAGCTCCCGGTTCATGTAGTTCAGAGTGGTGTTAAAGACACGGTGTAGAAGGGAGGGCACTGTATTCACAATTTTCTTAGTCAAGACCATTGCTAGCACCAACATGGCCTTCTCCTGTTCCATGTCTGAGGGGATGGACTGTGTAAGCTCTCTCACTACCCTGGACATGTGCTGGGTTATCTCCTGTATGGAAGGAGGAGAGGGAGCTCAGTGCAACAGCTGTGGCAGGAAGGGGTCTCAGCACAGCCTGCCAGGACTGTGCGAATACCTGATGTGCTTGTTTTAAACACTCTACAGGATGCTGCTCCCCTCTTCCTCCCAGTCATGGCAGCCAGCTTGTTACATAAAAAACACCTCCAAAAAGTATGGCCCTTGATCCAAATGCAGATCTAATCCTTAGATCTAATTCTTTTTTAACACAAGAGACTTCCAACTCTACTTCTCTTGCACAGCAGCAAGCCATGTTAGATGCTGGGCCAACTGCATCTGGGAAGAAGCCACCCCAGCAGGTCACCCAGCCAGGCCTAAACTCACTGCTGCTCCCAACACTGCCCCTAAGAAGACACTTAAGCACCAGAAAAGGGTCTCATGACTTGCTGTCTATTCAGAGCTCAATAACAAGCACAAGTTAAGCTCCTGTCACCAACCTGCTCAATTTTTACCCACGTGATGATCAGCAGATATACAGGACTTGGCACCAAAGTCCAAAGATCTTAAATACTAAAACTAAGCCTTAGCCAGACAGTTTGTTTTCCAAGGTAAGACATTGGGCTATCAAAAGAAGGACAAAATGGCCTTTGAGAGTCAGTCCTTTTCTACAACCACCATTCACCATCTGCAGAAAGGAGATGAGCCCTGGGAACCCAATCTGCACATTAACTTCTGCCACAGAATCACCTCTAACAAATCTTCAAAGGTAAGTGTTTGGGATGAATTTTAAGATGCTTTCAAAACCACAGCAGGAAGGATGCAGAACATTTAAATGGAGAACTGCTCCCCAGGTTGCTGTTCACTCACCTCTTTAGACAGATTCTCATTCAGAAAGTGCTGCACTAGGTCATTTACTACTCTTCCTTGGATTTCTTTATCAAACTGGTCTCCAATCTCAGCGAGCTGAGCAGCAATGATCCGGATAACATCTTCATTTGTTGGAGCCAACCCTGCCAACACCAAGAGCAGAATTCAGTTCTCAGGCTGTAGTCAGACCAGGTTCAGTGCAAGTCACAGCATTTTGCTCATCTCCATCAGCAACCTCCTTCCCACCCCAGTAAGAGTGTATTCAAGACAGCTCTAAGCACAATTCCTCCAAGTGCACCCAAGCTGCTTACCAGAGATAGTGGCAAACGGGTTTGTATCTGTAGTTTAGGCAAAGTGCAGCCCCACTCTGCCCAAAAAAAAAAAATCACTACAGGGCATGTTAGAACATCTCCAACCAAAATTTGAACAGGACAGTTACAGCCAAAATCCTGCTCAGAGAGGAGAATTGAGAAGCTGTTCATGACCTTGAAGGTCTTTTTCAACCTAATGATTTTAGAATTTGAGTGACTTGTCAGGACTTGTCTCTCGAGCACCATCTAAAATACAGCACCTCACAGAGTAGTTTGAGTTGGAAGGGACCTTGAAAGGCCATCTCATCCAAACCCCCTGCAATAAGCAGGGACATCTTCAGCTAGATTAGATTGCTCAAAGCCCCAGCCAAACTGACCTTGAATGTTTCCAGGGATGGGGCATCCTGTGCCAGTGTTTTACCACCCCCATTGTAAAAATAAAAATCTTCCTTACATCTAGTCTGAATCTGTCCTTTTTCAGTTTAGAACCTTACACTTTGTCCTACCTCCTATTGGCAAAACTTCCCAAACCTTTTGGCATAAGATCTATGCAAATTTGTGTGAGAGAGGGCTATTTACTGTAGCAGTTCCTCCTCACCCTGCTGCAGCTGAGGTCAAGGTGCAGCTGACACACCCTGGGCAAGGGGCAACAGCCACCCTGCAGATGGACAGGAAGCAGGAACAGGACCAGAAGCAACTTGAGGAAGTTTCCACCACACTGGTAGAGCAGAAAGGGATTCACCCAGCACCACAGCTCGAGTTGTTCCAAGATCCTAGCCTAAGCACTGACACTGCCTGAGGAGCAGTGTGAGGCCCAACTTAACTGCCTTGTATGACACTCCTTGAGGGCAGCTATCACCAGTACCAGCTTTGTGCCCTTGTCTGATGTGCTGCAGACAAAACCCAGTGACAAGTGCTCTAGAAATCCATGGAGAGATAAAGTCCTAAGCACCAGTTGTCTTAACCTACGTGTTAAATTCCCAACCAACACCACCAATAGCCACACAGCAAAGTTTCTCAATAGAGAAAACATTACTCCTCTGAAACAGACAATAGCAAAGACAGGAAATGGGGAAAGAAAAACACCATGTTCAGAGAGATATGAGGGATGGAGAAAAGCCTGCTCACCTCGCTCACCGTTCTGAAAGTGGCCACTCCGATTGCCATCAGTCTGAAGCTCATCGTCATCATCTGCTTGGCACAACATAATCTGCTGGGAATGCAGCTGGTCTCTGAACATACAGTCAGAGGAGGCATCCAGGAAGGTGAACAGCAGTGCATGCTCCATCTGAAGAGATCCATTGATCTGAAACATAAGGAAATCACTGTTAAGCCCGTGCCTAGGAAACGTCCCACTCAAAGTGTCTGTGCATGCACCGTTTTCCAAGCCTGAACACGTCTCTGGGGCCTCCTTTGGGCCCCCTGAACAGCATCAGCCAGGGGGTCCACAAAGCCTCAGCAAGGACAGACTGACTCCTGGATGAGGACCCACACAGGACTGTCCCATGGTCAGTGACAGAAGGCTCTGCTCTTACAAACTGGTGTTGCAAGAGCCAGCTCACCTTCTCCTCACATTCCCAGCTGTGGCAATGGCAGCAACCCTGATCCGAGCTCCTCTTCTGAAACAGGTGTGTGTTCAGCAAAAACCATCCATTTCCCTGACTCAGACATCTGTGTTTGGAAGGGTTCTGCCCCTGTATTTGGGAACTGGGCATTCTACTTGCTGTGCATAAAGCAGGCAGCAGCTCCCCACGTCAATGTAATCAGAGCTGAGCAGTAACAAGGTGGGAAATAGAGATAAGAGCATAAGCCTGCAAAACCCCCCAAGGTTCACATTTCTTCTCCCTCTTCAAAGGAACCTCAACCAGCTCCATGATAAACCTGTTCAGCTCCTCGTAGAGAGCCAAGCAGCTGCTCATGAGAAAAGTGACATGAGATGGCAGATCACTGCCACCTCCAGTGGCACATTCACCCCCAGTAAACGGGCAGGTGCTGTCTCCATGGCCACACAACCTGCAGCCTTCAAGCAAGGCAGCACAGAGTGCTCAAATTAATTAGGCTGAGGAAGTCCATGAGGCAGGCAGACTGATGGGAGCAAGCAGCCCCACTGGAACACCAGGCCTCATAACCAACTAAGGCCTCCAGAAAACCAAGAGACTCTCCAATAATTTTAGTTAAACAGCTGAGAGAGCAGGAGGTGGTGTAAGCACAGAAATAAAGTAAGAAAGAAAATCCTTACTCTGGTATGCAGATGGTCTGCCTGTAAGAAAATACTTAGGCTTAATTTTTTCTAGGGAGAAGAAAAATAGTTAAAGAAGAATGGTTTGTTATGCCAACAATATGCAACCAGAATGAACTTGGTAACTGAAAGGGAGTTTTTGGGGAGTGGAACCTTACAAGGCCATTGACATAACCATATCTGACTGGGCAGACAAAAGGAGGAACAAAGACAACAAAAGGCAGAGTTGAGAAATGGAAACAAATGGAAAATAAAGTATATGATCAATAAGAGATGAACAGAAGGCACATCTTCCATGATCTGAGCATGGATGTTTACAGTCAGTAGTGCAGGTTACCTGGTGACCCCAGCTCACTGAGGCACCAGTGCCAATCCCCTTCAGCAACCTGCTGGACTGGTCACTGGGTTTATCATTGATATGTTTTTTATCATATTATATTCAAAAGGCTTGTGGGAGGACAGAGTAGGGGGTTAGAATTGTATCCTAACATGAGCTGGGCTGAGGGAAGATGACAGACATTTCAGTTACAGTTCAATGTATAAGACTTCAGTGTGCTAAATAACAGCATCATAATTGTGTTTAACATTGCACAAACCAATGCAATACATTGATCACAGGGCTGTGCCCATTCATTTATTAGGTTAGCAGTTTGTAGCTTTATCAATAAACATTGTAGTCTCTTACATAGCTACATCTCCAGCCTGCAGTCCCAAGGGGAAGTGCCACACAGATAAAAAGGAAGCAGCTTGCAACCTAACTGGTTCCATCCACTTCTCTGTATTCAGAGCAGTGCTAGGAAACCTGCAGGAATTCTGGGAAATTGAGGAAGGACACTGAGACTTATGCCCTTTGAAGTATCTCAGGAGAAGTGCACCAGAGAACCACTGTACACTGTGAACAGCTGACTTCAGACACAACTCTAACCTGTTCCATGATGGATTCAGGGACAGAGCAGCTCGGGTCACTCTCTGCTTCAGGCCAGAAGTCCTCGTCCTGTGGAAGAGTAAGAAAGAAAAGTATGAAAGGAAAAAATTCCCATAAATCCACATCTTGCAGCAGTACTCATGTGTCTGGCCGTGTCTCATAGTAAATGTCCCTTTTAGTGACGCATATCCCTGTATCTGGAGAGAGCTGCCCATCACACACTGTGAGTCATGAAAAAGGGCTGAGGAAACCACACCTGTCTCAGTGAGAAGGGCCCTGTGCACGTGAACGAGAGGCACAAATCTCCTTCCTGCCACAGACATGTGCCAGACAGAGGAGTGACATAACCTACAAACAGGGCTTTAAAGCCAGGAGCTGGTGCTGGGCAAGGGAGGGACAAGCCTCCATGGTGCCAGAGGCTGGAAGGAAGGGCAGGGTTATCACAGAGGAACTCCTGAGAGCAGGGGAGCTGATGGGTCTGCGTGCACAGCAGAATATTCTGAAGGGAAGCTGACATTGCTACACATCTGCAGGGCCTCGAGGGTGCCTCTCCCCACCCTCCCTGCAAGAGACCCACACGGATACTCAGGCTCTTTTCAATACTTCCCTACAAATATCTGTGATGGAGAAGGTTGGATCAAGTGCCAGCAAAGGCTTCCAGTCACATGAGTGCAGGTCTGCTGAGTCTCCAGGGAGGCCAGCCAGGAAGAAGGGAGAAAGCAGGACAGATGCCACCAGCTCCTGTGCTGGTGCTCAGGGCTGACAGCCCGGCCTGTCTGGAGGCTGGGCAGTGCCCAGGGGAAGAGGCACCCAGGGAGGGAGAGCACGGGCACAGGGGAGCCTCCCTCCCTCCCTAGCAAAGGAGAGATGTAGGAGCACAGTGCTCCCTCCTCATCCTGCCAGGAGCAGCTGATGGGTGGGTCAGAACCTTGCATGTGCTGCCTTAGACACAGCAGTCCCACAGCTGCACACAGAACTCTCTGGTTCAACTCCTGATGAGCAGGGCCTGGCTGAAAGTGGGCACTACCTCCCCACCAAGTCTTCTTCACCCAGGGCAATAACCTGGTTGTTATGCAGGCACCTTCTAACCAAAAATGGGCTGGAAGCACTAAGGAGCCTAAACAAAAGGCTGCTAACCATCAAAGACCTGGCCTAGTGGTAAATGACCCTATTTCACAGTAACAACCCCTCACATCTGTGTTTTAAATAACTAAGTGTGCTGGTAGAAAAGAGGGAAGTGAAAGCAGAAATAAATTCACACTCTGAAGCAAACCACAGTCATATTCCAAGAGACCGTGAATCTCCCAACTTTTCAAAGACTCTTGGAAGTCCAAGACCAAAACACAATCTCCAATATGTCTGAAACACACAACAGCACACAGGAAGCCTCTTAACCATGAGGTCTTCTTTTCATGGAGTTATGTCAGACTAACATTTACAACACAGGCTTAGCCTTTGCTGCTTCGCATTTTCCTCTGTTCCATTCAAATCCCTACTGCTGCTACTCACCTCTACCCTAAGGAGTGTTCTGGCCGGGGAGAGTCCTCTGTCCTGTTCTCTGGGACCTGACAGGGCTCTGAAACAGGTCAGGGTGACCCTTCTTCTGGGCTTGACTTTGCTGCAAGAGACACAGATGTTAATTCAGGTTTGAGAATTTGAAACAGAACCCTGAGATTAAGAGGAAAGTGGGGATTTAGAATTAAGTCTGTGGCAGGACTTTGGCTTTGTGCAAACTCCTCAGGAGTTGTCCACACCAGCAATATTTCTGTAGGTTAGGTAAAGCCTCAGTTTGCACATATTCTGGTTTTAAAGATAACATTTCTTTTCAATTCAATTTTCTCACTCTCTGCTTTAAATGAAGAGACACAGACTGCTCAAGCCCAGCCAGGTACCTGCTGCACCTGGAGATGTCAGTGGTTGTGCAAGGAGAAGAGAGCTACAACACAATGTGGGTTCTTCCCTTCCCTCAGGGATCAAAGCAGCTCTGTGTAAATACAGACACCCCGCAGGACAAGTCCACAGGAATAGAGACATTAGAAACAAATCACCCACCATAGCTGCAAATTGCAATTTTGTCTACTGCACATGAGCAGAGATAAACAAAAAGAACAATGAAAAGTTCCACCACACTCCAAAGTACTAATATGGCAAAAAATGGAGACAAGGGAGCTTGAACACGATAACTTCATGAACTGAATTTCCTACATCAAAGACTGATGACCCATGCAACGAATGCCCCTGAAGGCAATACCTGCTCTCAGCTAAGAAAGTTCTGCTTGGGTGGTCAAAAAAACACCAGAGAAGAAAAAAAAGGATTTCTCTCACACCACAAAATGGCTTCCTACTACTACAACACAGGGCAAATTATTTTTTATTTTAGTTAACTACAAATCACAGGAACCTCAAGTTTTACATAACTACTTTGGATCAATGTGAAGGGCTTTGACAGTCACAAAGTTCCTCCTGAGAAGTCAAATTCCTTAATGGAATCTCAAAAAAACCCCAAAAAACCAAACCAACCAACCAACAACAAAAAACAAACAAAATGCCCAAACAAACAAACAAACACCAAGCAAATAAACAAAAAAAGTCCCCTAAAGAACAAACCCCAAGCAGTCAAATGTAAATGTGCTGATACCACCCAAATTTTTTAATCATTAAGACTTTGGAATCCTGGTAGTTTTAGATTCAGATAAAGACTGTTTCTGGTGGAGAGAAAAAGGGCACTTTTTACTTTATATTGGGTAAAAAGAATCTTTAGTTGGAGAAGGAAAAAGGATGGATAAAGGGTACAAGCACCATCTGCACTCAGATTCAGAGTCAAACTAGATCATTTGCTAAGGCTGCTTTAGGGATGCTGAAATCTTAGAATGAATTTTTACAGAATATGATATTTTAATTGAAATACCAACTAATTTTAATGCATCATTCATTTTTACTTCAATTCATTCATTAGACAAATGAGCTTTGTGTGTTAACAGCTGCTTCTGAGAAATCACTAAATGCCTTGAAGCATTCAACACATAAGACTACAACCAGTTTTTTAGACCTGTTCTTTCTCTCTTTCCTAGGAAAAAAAATGAAGGGGGTACTTTAAACACAAGTTTAAGACACTTAAATCAGTTCTACAGAGTCAGTGTAGGGCATGCTCATTCCAACTCAACATTGTATTGGGATGCAGGTCTGTGGAGAGGCATATGATAAGAAAACATAATTAGTTAGAGAAGCACATCCACCAGCAGCCTGTCAGTGCAGTAAGAAAGACCTCATTCCTCCCACACAAAGCAATTTTCTCAAGTGAATTCTGTGGATGCTTCCTCCAAGGCAATCACAGCTCTTTAGATGGGCTGAGTACACCCTGAGGGATGGTACTCACGGCTCTCAGCACCACAGCTCCTTCAGGCCTGCTGTCCCATCTTGTGTTCCTCCCTCTCATCCCCAAGTTGTGCTATCTCACAAGGAACTCACCAGAGGAGCTTTTCCCATCAGCAGCCCACCAGTGAGGGGCCAGAACCCCCTGACTCCAGGCCTTAAGGAGAGATGGCACTGCAAGTCTGCAGTGTGGAAAAGAGGGAGAAGCAGGCCTGCAAGACAGCTGGCACTCCGTGCCTCTGTAGCACACCTCACCTCCTCCCACTTCACAGCGAGGGGTAATCCAAAGGAAAAGCCTCACACACTGCTCCCAGAGCCCCTGCTGATGGTGCCATGCCATCTTGGGGAAAGAGGAAGCCCTGGCCCCTGTGCTGGATGACCAGACTAAGTCCTCCCTGCCACACCATTGCCACACACCATGGATGGCAAGGGCAAGCACATGAATTTATCTTCCCGGGTGGGGAGCTGTGCAAGGTGTCACTGGCACTAAACCCAGCACGGGGTCCTGCTGGACTCCAGGCACTGCAGGTCTGCCAGCAGCAGCTCCCTGCAGGGCAGCAAGAACCGGCCAGGAGCCTGTGCTTACCTGCTGGGGGAACTCCCAACAGCTCTCAGGGCTGCCACAACAGCAGTAGGTCCCAGGATCCCTGCAGCAGCAGTGCTAAGCCACCCTGCAAATCAGTTTTCACCTCCACACTTGTGCTACAATTTCAGGACAGCTCAGAAAAGAAGCCATCCCATAGTGTCTCTGCTTACCATCACTTCCCCTCAGATTCTTCACCTCTCCTCACAGCTCAGCCTGGGAGTTCACTATTCTCAGCTCTAGCAGACACTGTCTGGTTAGGAAAACACTTCAGCAAGGAAGCCACAAGCCTGTAGGACTGACTCCTGTGCCTGGTTTCCGAGACACCTTCCATACAAACACCAGACAGTCAATGAACCTATTGTGTGAGCTGCCAAGATATTTATCTTTATGTCTCATGTTTGAGTTAGGAGCAATTAATGTCTCCAAAGCAGAAACCACAATAAAGGATCAGTCACTGTGGAGTCAAAAACTTCCAGCCTGAGCATTGGTTTCCCTGTGTGGCAGCTGAAAGGTAAGAACTTTGGGTGTGGCAGTCAGGATGACATCATTATTGGAAGAAATAAAACAGTGCCTATTTGTCCCTTCCTGGACCTGGTGGCACTTACCTGTCTTGTAGGCAGATATTGCACTGCTGAGCTACAGAGTTTTTTACAGAGCAAGGCATCATTTTACAAGCAGGGAAACCAAGTATTTGACATGTCCTGACATTTTAAATCCATGTATCAAGGTATAACCACTCAATTTCACTGTCTTCATGAGAACTTGCCCCAGGCACAACTACTTTACATAACCAGACACTACTGGAAAAGAAAGAAAGAGGAACAGCATCACAGACTTAGGAAGTTCCTTACCTGAGGATATTCTAAGCCGTGCCACTGCTGTCTGCAGCGCTTCCAGTCATGAGTGTAAGCAAATACCACATCACAGAGCCCAAAGTCACCAAAGAAAGCCCCATCACTCCACAATGCTCCACTTCTAGCCCATAAACCTCACAGGAACTGAACAGCCCAGGGAAGGTATCTCGTTGGTGTGCAAAACCAATAGTGTTGAGTAAATAGGATGTTATCATTACCACAGAAAACCTGTCCCCATCACTGCTTACTCTGCAAAGGATCTGCCAGCCTGAAAGTGTTTAGAACACCCCAAGATTTTGCCTCATTTGAGACTCACAGCACTCCTAAAGGAAGGGAAAATAAAACCCACACCAACAAAAACCCATTTACTCCTCATACCTTTGATGCAAAAGTACACTGAAACATGCTGAACAATTACTACTGCCTTAGCAGGGGCATTTTTACCTATGCCTCTTTATGCTGCCTTAGTACAGAATTATCATCTCAGCCTGGACACCAAGCACTCTCAGCTGTGTATTTTGGCTTAGAAATACATTGCACACTTTGTTTAAAGGGAGTTTATCTTCCTCTTGGGAAGACAAACTTTATTAGAGACAATTCTAAAAAAAGAAGGTATCTGTTGGCCTTTTTGATAGAAATTAATTTAAGTTCCTGAAGGTCTTTTGCCATTTCATGGTGACACGAATTGCAGCAATCTTCTGGTTATCAGGGCAGTACTTTGACTTCTTGGGAAAAAAACCATCCAAATTCCTCATCAACCACTCTTCTCATTTGGCTCAAACAGCTCTGGTGACCAGCCCACACACAGCACATGAATGAGTAAGAAGGAGCACTGTTAATGCTCTTATAAAACAGGTAGGCAGGCACTTTTCATCCGTGTGGTTTCTGTATCAGATCAGTGACAGAGGCAGCGTGACAACACTTTATTCTTGAGAAGCCAGCCTACAGACACAGCTGAGCTTAAACTGAGTCAGCAGGCAGCCTGCAGCTGGAATTTAAATTCAGCTAACTACAGCTGGACCCAAATAGAATTTCCACATCTTTCCACATTCCACGTGTTTTGGGCACACCCCTCTTGGGCCACGCCTAAGAGGCAAGGGCAGGACTTGGATCTTGGCTATCAGAGTGCAGACATTTCTTGGATCCGGCACTGGGCTGGTTTTCCCCTCTGCTATTGCGCAAAGGAACTCCAGCCAGGTAAGCTCGCCCTGCACTTCACCTCCTCCTCCCCCTCACTAAGGTGAGGAAAATAATTCTACCTTTCCTCAGGACCTGGCTGGAGGGAGCAGAGCAAACCCTGATGAAAAAGCATCATCACCACTATCACACAAGACTGCTGGTCTTTACAGGGTCAGCTTCCTGTTCAAAATCTGACTGCTTTAGCCCAGCAGCTGCAACAGATCTCTGCTATAATGGCACAGTGCACGTGCAAGCAGTTCTTACATTTGCCTCTTGGAAACGATGGAAAAGCAGAAAGCACTGAGGAATCACAGTTCCAGTGTTTAGACATTACCAAGGAAGGACAAACAGACTGAGAGCAGGCAGCACTGGGACAAACTCCAGCCATCACTGGTGATGTGCAAGTGACAGTGTCCAACCAGAGAAACACAAGACTTGCTTCTGGCTTTCAGAGCATGACCCAGCTGGGCCATGGGCACTGGACTCTGCACTCTGCAAAGCTGCTTTTACTGCAGCTGGAGCAGTGACAAAATGCTCAGCTCCTGCAGCAGACACAGTCCCAGCACTTGGCAACAGTGCTCAGATGGGCACAGGTGCCACTTGGACAGGCTCTGCCAGCCATAAGACTTCAGAAAGTGGGACTGGATACAGGAACTGCCATGCCACCTACAGGACAAGAGAATCCTCTTGATTTTAGTTTTAACACATGTACTACTGTTCTGTGCCAGCGTAAGCATGGACCAGCCATCAGACAGAAAATCAAGAATGCCACGTCATTTTGCAACTTGGATGCATTTCACAGCTGATACCAATAGTAAAGAGGAATGTAAATCTGTCTCTCCTTTGCCTGACTGGCAAGTTAGATAAGCAAAGCCAGAAACTGGTCAGAAGCAATTAAAAAAAGAATTCAAAGAACTGCATGGATACAGATGGCCCCTAACAGTAGCATTCCCTCTGCCTTTGGTTACCTTCAGGCCGTATGAGTAGGCAAGAACTCCCTTTTTAGACTGATAAGTGCCAGGAATATCTGCACTGCTTTCTGAAACAAACAGAAGCTGTAAAGATGCTTCAGTGTGAAATTTAAATACTGGATCAGAGTGGCCCATCAGAGATAACATGTCCAAAGAATAACACTTCAGCACTTCAGGAGTTCCCTGCTTAGGTAGAACAAGGGTGCTGCTGCAACAGCCAGGATGGCACTCAAGGAGCTGCTAAGCAACAATTCAGTGCACTGGACAATTTACTGTCAAGGGGATTCTCACAGCTGGTACTCCCCAGAATGACTTCAGTGGAGCCTGCTCACCCTGTCAGACTCTGAACATTCATCATAAAAAGACCCAAAGCATTTCTAGAGGAAGGGATACAAACACAAATCTTCACAGCCGCACACGCGTAGCACTGTAGAGCATCCACAACATCATCCACAACAACATCCATATTGTGTCAATATTTGACAGCTTTTCCAAAACATGAAACTGAATTTTAAATGGACTCCCCTCCTCTCAAACATCAAGTGTATCAGAGATGCAAACGTCTCTCATGCTCCTCACGTTTATGAAACAACTGTGCACCAGCACAGACAACCAGAGACGATCCCCAGAAGGAAAGTCTGACATGGATCCTTTGATTCCCTTCTCCCACTGTGCTGCACTGCAACCTCCATTCCCACCACGACAGTCAAACTGATGAAGCCAGTACAAAAACATTAAAAAAAAAGAAATCAAGATAATCTTGAAGGAATCTCTTATGACAGGAGCCCAGAAATCCTCAAGAACCTTAAAGAGAAAGCTGTGCATCAAACCCGGCAGCCAAAATTGGTAACTCAAAGCAGCATTCATAATCCTGATCAAAGCTGTTTGACAGCAGCATCTCAGACACTGTGAGCATAAAAAAATCATCATCTCTTTTAAACACCTTTCACAATGCTAAGAAAATACTCCCTTTCAAAGAAACGCTGCAGGAGCCATTTGGGAACTGTGACAGGAAAACAGCAAATAGGTGCCTCCAGGAGTACACATTTCCTAGTGCCAGGCAAAGAGGAGATGCCTCAGCATGTTCCTTCTTCCACTCAACACCTTCGGGCTCTCTTAGCTGTAGGTCTACAAGCACAGTGAAAAAGTGTCTTTTTTTCTAGGAGAAAACACATGACTGTGCATTAAGCAAAGCAAAACCATTTCACTTTCAGTTCTACCTTAGGAGGAACAGGTTGATGTTGAAACACAGGAAGAGCATACAAACCCAAAATACAGCAACTGCTGACCTAAGTAGATTTGTTTTGTGTGGCTGTCAATCTAAAGGCATTACAGCAATTACACCAAGTTACCAGAAGCTACACTGACCAAGGAATGTAGAAAGGAGATGAAGGAATGGCCCAAAATGATTGAGAGACCAGGGTATTGCCCATTCCATAAACAGCAGTAAGAGCACTACAAACTGGCCAAAGGTCACAGTGTTTTACCAGGAAGTAGAGCAGCTTTGCAGACATTTAAACAAAAATCCAACATCCACATGTGCCATGATTGCACACACAGTCCATTTCCCCTGCTCATACTTCAGTGAAGCTGAATAAAAGCTCTGAGAGTTTAAAAGAAAGTGGGGAGCAAGCTACTGAGGTAGGAGGAGTTTAAAGCCCCAATGACACTGTCCTCTCGTGGGAGAAAGAGCAGAATTTCCATAATGCATGAAGGGGTACAGCCCATTCCTCATGTTTTTCCTTACGTTTCCCTTGTTTGCCAGCAAGGCCAGTCCAGCCAAAGCCCACCAGGGCCAAGAAGCACCTCCAAGCAGTGGCACAGTGGTGCAAAGGGACAGGGAAAGCAGCAGACTGGATCAGAGCACAAGTTACCCAGTGCCCAAGGCAGTGCAAACAGTGCTTCCAGCCACGGAGCCACACAAGGGGATGGGGCTGAAGGACTCCTGGAGCAGCTGTTGCCAAGAAGGGTGTGAAAGAGGCATCAACAGAGCCCTGTGCTCTGCACTGGGCAATTGCTTCAAAAAGCACCCAGGAGGTGTCCCTGCCATCTCATGCAGGTGCAAGGAGGTGCCCAATGGCAGCTCTGGAGACCTGTTCTCCTCCCAGTACAGATGGGGTAAGAGCAGCATGTCAGGACATGGTTAACTACAGACACCTGGTACATATCAAGGCAATCCCAGAAGCTTAACAGATTGCTACCAAACCGAAAGAATGACATTGGACACTGTGTGACTCAACATTTCTTTCTACATTTTACCCCTCCTTTCCCTATATCATTTCTATCTTGTCTGGGTCAAAAAAATCTGACTTGTAAAATCTCTGAGGAAGGGACAACCTACGAACATACTGTAATCATAACTGATAAGCTTTAATTAAAGCTAAACTCAGCACCCTGCAACCTCCCCTAACTCCAAGGAAAGCCATCCAAAACTAAAAGGGGCTCAGACTTCCAAGAGTTTTGCACCTTTGGCTAAGCCACGAGCTCCACTCACTAATTAGAAATACTTGCAGGTACTTGGCTATGCACAGCACACAGATATGCAGGTAATTCCAGCCCCCAAAACTCTGTAATCTGACACAGACAAAAAACCATAGCATGCCGAGAAAAAAAGAAGGCGGCTCCTTGAGAAAAAAAAACAAACCAAAAAACCAACCCCGAATTGATAGTAAATTCTGCTCTTTCACTCATCTAGGAACTGCTAAGCAGTGAAAATGAAACCTGCCCATCTGCACACAATTCCCCTCAGCAGAGAAACCGCAGACCAGGCTGGCTCCTTCCTGCTGGGGAGTTCATATCCAGAGGCCAAAGGAGCTGCTTTATCAAGGAGCCAACACCTCGAGGCTGCTCCTCCACAGTCACAGCAGTACAGTCCTTGCACCAGACACAGAAACCTGTTCAGAGTTACTAGAGACAGTCCCTTCCCCCCCATCCAATGACTTCCAAGCACCAGGCTGCTCCAGGAAGGTCTCCAAAGGTGACAATCACTAGATTTATGTGTCTGCCTGCTTCCACTCTAAGTGTTTTCATTCTATTACAGAAAAAAAAAAAATCTGTTTGATCTGTCGGTTCCTCAGACTCCTGCTGAGTGTGGATGACAGGAAAAACACAATATAGGGGAACATGGCATAAATGACCTCAGGTGAGAGTGTCTGGTGAATACACACAGCCCATATGATTCCTGAATTGTATGTCACAGTTTTTACTGGTTTAGGATCTAACAGACATAAAAAGCCACACTGAGCTCCTTGACAAGGCCCTCACATTACCCAGAAGTGCCATGTCCTGGTTCTGGGTCCAGGCATGCCCAAATCCCAGGGGCACAGACTCCAGGTTTGCACAGGCAGCCCTGGTGGGTGTTGCACACTGTTCTGCTGCCTGTGCACAGTGAGAAACCGAGCTGAACTCAGTCTCAGCTGGCCTAATCTGGTTTCAAGAATTTGGGAGGGCAGGAACCCAACAAAACCACCTAACCAAAAATCAGTCACATTTTTTTCTTCCTGAATTCAGCAAATGTCACCAGATGCAAACAAGAAGGCGCTGACAAATCAGAAGGGGAGATTTTTCACACCAACCCTTCTTGGTACAGGGCTGCCTATCCACAAGCTTTACCATCACCTGTTACACTCTGCACATGCACAATGTGTTTTTGGAAGGAAGTGTTTTGCCTCAGCAGGTCCCTAAGCCCTGCCAGTCACCTGTAACGAGAGATGAGAGCTACAAAGGAAGACAAGAACATGGGAAGAGACAAGTTGCAGAAATCCAAGAGAATAACACAGTGCTAGAATGCTACTTTTTATACAATGCATCCCCCAGTGTTTTTGTGTAACACCAGCGGCACAGAGGAGATCTCCAGGAATAGTTGTTGCAAAGTTATCCTAAAGAAGATACTGAACAGCACTAAACTCATGTAAATAGGTTGAAAAGGAAAGGAAAAAGAAAACCCACACAGAAAACCCCTTATTTTTAAATAACACCTTTTAAGATGTTATGCTTCCACAGGCAGGTGAAAACAGTTTCAATCTGATTAGTGACAAAAAGTTGTAACAGAATAAAAACCACTCTTCCCCACACTTGGACGTTTGCAAAAAGTCCTTTATCAAAAACCAAACCAAATCAAACCAAAAACTTCAAAAGTAATTTCCTGTTGAGGAACCACTTTGCTCCTTCCTCCACCAAACATTTTAACCAATTTAAACAGATAACAAGTATCTCATGGAAAGATTATGGCCCAGATACCCAAACAGACATAAAGAAAAGTTTACCACTTCAGAAATAAGCATTAACTTTCTGAATTTAGTGATTTAAATAACTCTGAGGCACTGTACCTGTTTTGGTTTTGTTTTTCTTTTAGCTAAAGCTACAAAATATTATCGTTTAAAAGAAGACAAGAACATCCCCCCTGTACCAAACCCACCAGTTTCAGAGCCACTGTCTCTCCAAGGTACAGAGACAACCACCAGAGCACATAACTTACAGAAACGCCCTTCTAAGGAAGGGGACCTGCTCACTCCATTCCCTTTCACTTCACGAAACACCAGTCTCCCGCTTCAGCCTTAACTCACCCTGAATCCAACACGTCCTCGTGTCACGGGAATGTGAGCGCTGCTCACGGGAAACAAAGGCCAGCCAAAGGCGCTCAGCACCTCAACAGGCAGCCACAGGCACCTACAGCTCTGGGGAAGGCAAGGAGGGGGGAGAAAAGCGCACACTGGATTGACTCGTCTGTATCAATCACCTGCTCTTCCTAAAAATGCTGTTGCTATTATTAGAAATCCTTTCTTGCCTCGCTTTCTTGCTGGAGCTGCCACTCCCACATCCCTCTCTTGCTGGAAGGCTGAGGCGAGCGCGAGTCCCTCTGGAGTCGCCACTACAGGATTAACTCCTTCCTCTCCCCTGCCCGGCCAACACCGCTCCTGACAACTCTCACCACAAACCGAGGGCGAGATGCTGCACTTCACCACGCAGTCCAAAGGCAAGAGAGAACTTTTTGTGGTTTTACGAGCGGGAGGGAGGACGGTTCGCGACAGAAGCAGGGACGAGGGGAGGCGCGGAGTGTCGGGATCGCGCCGGGGGGAGCAGCAGGAGGGGCCGCAGCCGATGGCGGAGCGGAGCGGTCCCTCACTGCCAGCACAGGCGAGGAGCCACGAGCGGGACAGCGGCAGCGAGTGAGCAGGAAACAGCAAAGAAGAAACAACCGCACCGCTGGAAGGCAAGGCCGTTTTCGGCGGGCAGAAAGGAACCGGGAGGACGGCCGGGAGGCAGAGGAGTTTCCAGCACCCACGGGAGAAAGCAGAATGCGCACACGGCCCCCGCGGGGGCACTTCACCCCCGGGCTGGGGGGCTGCGAGCTGCACCCGGCACCTCCGGCCCCGCCGCTGATGCCCCGCGCCCCGGGAGCCAGCGGGCCCCGACACCGCTCGGCTACCGGCGCTTCCCGGGCGGGCCCGCGTCGCACCGAGTCTCGGGGTGCGCCCGGGACGCCGCCCACGCTCACCCCGCGAGCTTCCCGCCCAACGCGGCGCC